>CM043118.1:68726486-68884142 GCA_023701765.1 Hylyphantes graminicola | reverse complement strand
GAGTATACGCGGAGTACGTGCTCGTAAAATCTGTTGGGTCCGAAAGTTCTGTGGTCGATCATCGCGCAGTTCACTATGGGTACAGGTTCCTGGAGAAAATTTCCCTCCCCTTCAGAGACATGTCAAAATTGTGGAGGTGGAGACAGATGTTGCCATCTGTCGACAGATGGCAACATCAGTCATACGTGTTTGTGTGTGTGTTGTGTTGTCCTACTTGACGATGGTTTATAAGCGGGTCCTCGCGACCAAGCACACAAGCCTGAAAATATATGTAATCCAATCCAATCCAAACAAATCCTTGTTAGTTTGGTGTTATGGTAATATTTTTTTAAAACGTGAAATAAAAAAAAAGTCAACAGTAACTACATTCAATAATATACTATGTTTTGGAAAATGTACATTTTTGCAACGTGGAAATCTCTATGTATTATCCGCAGTCCAGATGTACAAATTACTGATTGATATTGTATTTCTCGTTCAGCATTGGTAAACGATTATATTCTAATCAAGACTGTTTCATAATTTTATGATAACTTGACATAAACAGGTTGTAAAAACCAATTTAGGAATTTATTTCAAAGTATGATATAGGCCTTACCTGCAATACCTTTCATGAATGATGAAAAACGAGTAAAATTATTATAATTCGGCAGTCTTATAACCTTAAAAAAAATTGAAGAATAATAAACTGAAAAACGATACAAGTGAGTCGAACAAAGAGTGTTCTGAAAAAAGTTATTTTTACAAACAAGTACTTTCTCATTAATTGTAAAAAAACTTCCTAGCTAGTTCTGGGTAAAAAGTTCTTACCAATGAATAATCTCAAAGACAAATTTGTCATATCCACTATGGAAAACCCTCATACAGGTGAAAACAAGAAACAATTCTGTCCCAAGCCTCAACTCAAAGGGCATCTTCTAGTACAAACTGTTGAAAAACCTCATGCATGCAAGTTTTGCAACAAACAGTTTTCTCAGAGAAGCCATCTCAAACATCACCTCCTTGTACACACTGGTGAAAAACCTCATGCCTGTGAGATTTGCAACAAACAGTTTTCTCAAAAGTGTAACCTTCAACAACACCTCCTTGTACACACTGGTGAAAAACCTCATGCTTGTGAGATTTGCAACAAACAGTTTTCTCAAAAAGGTGACCTCAACGGGCACCTCCTTTTACACACTGGTGAAAAACCTCATGCTTGTGAGATTTGCAACAAACAATTTTCTCTAAAAGGTGACCTCAGAAAACACGTCCTTACACACACTGGAGAAAAACCTCATGTATGTGAATTCTGCAACAAACGGTTTTCTCAAAAAGGTCACCTCCAAAAACATCTGCTTTTACATACAGGTGAATAACCTCACACGTGTGAATAATTTTCATAAAAAAAATAAATCTCAATGTGCACCTCCTATCACACACTGGAAAAAAGCCTGATGTTTGCTTGACAGGTAAACGAGAAATCTTTAAAAGCACCCTCCCATGCATAATCGATAAACTTCTTCAAAAGGTCTCTGAAAAAGCATCGCCTTGTACACATACTGAAGAAGACATCTGATTAAAGCAAGTCTCTCATATAGCACCTACTATTTCAAGTAGGCGCGCAGCCAGGGAGGGGGCTCGAGCCCCCTCCCTGACTGTGACAAAGTGCCCTTTTGTCCAAATTAATGTTCCCGAATTTCTGTAATTTTATAAAATGTGTTTTAATGACATACAAAGTCAATTGGTACAATATTCTTGGAAAAAAGGAGCCAAAAACGTTGCTCATGTTCAGTTTCCAAAATGAATCATGTGATACATTGTCATGCAAAAAGTTGCTTTTGCCTGTTTCTAGGCTTATACAACTGAAGTCTCTGGAACGTATTCAGGCTGTAGAACTAATGAAAGATTTTAAACGTGTTTTTTAGGCATTAGCGAAAAGGCATTAGAAACTTTTAATTTCATCTATCTTTAAAAGGTAGAAGCCCTTACTTTAAAACGCGATTTTGAAATCAATGTTCTCCGAAAGGCCAACGAATAATACCCCGTGTAAGGGAGTGCACGTTAAATATCCTTTAAATTCCTAACGCTGCGTACGATGTCGCCTTTAATGGTTGCGTTGGGTGCCCATTCAGGTGTCGGCTCGTCACTTGATTGTGGTTCTAAAATACGACGCCCGTCGCCAATAGCCCTCATGTAGCTCTAGTGCGACGATAATTCAAACCTAACCTAATCGAATGGCAAAATCGCAAAAAATTAGGAAAACTCAACCTACTGAAACTGCCGAATCATATTACAGTATATCTTTATTTATTCCATACATAGACCAAATATTTAGTCAGCAGGAGAGGAGGTTTGAAGGTAGTATGGCTATTTCATTAAAAAAAAAATTTCAGTCTTTACTTCCATGTTACTGTAATAAGGCTACTTTTGATGATATAGGTGGGGCTGTGGTATTTTGTTCGAGTGATTTGAGCAGCGATTAATTAATTATTATGAGTGAAGTTGATCTTAGAAATAAAAAGTGGGAAAGAATTGTCGAATCTCAAAAGTTAACATCAGCGATTGAAACTTTGAGTGACAAATATCTGAAACAAATATCATTTTCCCAAACATTGCGAAAATGATGAAATATTTTGGTGTTCTAAATGTAACTACAGCAAAATCTGAAATGACTTTTGCACTAATGCGTCCAGAGTTTTACATGCGTTCTACAATGGAAGAGGAACGTTTATGAAATTTGGTACTAATCCCCATTCACAAGAATAGGAAGGCTGACATTGGAAAAATAATACATAAAATTGCACTAAGTAAAATAAACGGAACCGAATTTTGCAGTTTGATAAATAATAACAAGAGTTTGGGTAGTGCTACTTATTGCTATATCATTCTTTATTTGTGAATTTTGATAAACCGAAAAAATATGTAACTTGTGTTATATCCATTTCTATTTTGGAGCCCACAAAATAGATTTATTTCAGGCAAACAATTACATGCATTTATCTTGAATCATTAGTGATCGCTAAATAATAATAAAAAGAAAAAGAAGAAACTGCTTATCGTTCATAATTTTTTTAATTTGAAACTTGAAACGTGCTTTTAAATTTTAATGTATATCTTTGGACGGAGGGTTTGTTATTAACAATTGACGGAAATGGCAACTTTTAAAATATTGTTTTATCCCATAGCTTTTGGAATTCGTAGGATTTCTAGATAGATGAATGAATTTGTAACTAACTTAACTTATCCCTTTCCGACCGGGCTCGCACGATTGTGCGGATATTAAAGAGAATGTTCACGCTCTTCAAAAATTTCCATACCGAAGCAACTGACTTCTACCATTCGTTATTTGAATTAAAAAAAATACTTTGTTTTGAAGGAGTTTCTGGCAGTGATGCTTTTTAACGCATTTTTTTCAATAAAACTCCGAATTTAGTTTCATAATTTTAAATCAGCGCCACCTGCCAGCTGGTCGAAAAGGGTTAGATAGACATGTTTTAAAAGAATCACTGTCAAAAATTTCAGAATCGTAGGACAAAAAACGACACAGATATCAGATAATTGGTTTTAAATAGTTTACTCCTTTTCACCCAGTTTCACAAATGTTGATTTTTTTGTTTTTGATAATTTTCCCTACTTTTCCGATTCAGGTGTGTGAACTATTTTTTTTGCCAATTTTCAAAATTTATTTAATTTTAGTTATTTCAGGAAATTTTTATCAACCTCTCACTTACTTAAAAAAAATTCAGCATTCTTGTTTGTCAAACATGATTGTAAATTTAGTACTTAATTTTAAAAAAATTTAATTCATTCGTGTAAAAGTGCCCTTTCTAAAGTTGAGCCCCCACCTTGAAAAAATCCTGGCTGCGCGCCTGATTGCAAGCGTGTAAAAAACACCCTAAGTGAGTTTTGTTTAAAGAAATTCCGAGAGCCACCCTTAAAATACAGGGTGTCGCAAATAAAAGTAGCCCAGTCATGGGGATTGGAATAAGATAGAATTGTAATCAAGTTAAAAACCAACACAAAATCCTTAAGTTTGCTAATTGATGCCATTGATCGCTCAAATATTAAGCCTAAACAAACGCTTGGCGTATAATTTGGTCTTAACAATTTTGTGGTTTGATTCGCTTGTTGGAAAACAACATGAAATGGCGGTTTTTGCAGCTGTTCGTAAAGGTGTACACTAGTGATTTTTTCAACCATTATTTATCCTAGAGAATAGGACCTTTTTTTTTTTAGTTAATAAAAGACGATCTATTGACAATGCTAGACAATTATTTATTGCAAGAGACAAAATCTAGTGTTAGAACCAGTTTTAGAATGCTTTTGGCCTTGTTCAAGACAGATCCTGTCTGACGCTATTTCTTAACTAACCATTGCATAAAACTATAATATTTGCCCTTTGACCTTTACTATTTTGGGCCCTTTTGCACCTTTAAATACTATAAAAAAAAACTAGCCACATATTTTGCATTTATTAAACAACTATCAACTACACAAAATCACGCCACATCGAAGTATCATCATCGCTCTTAATTTGATCAACTCCACCCTCCGACCAATAACACAACCGCAACTCACCCCACACACCAAGATCTGAACTCGAAATTGCTCCACGATCTTCATTTCGAGTTGAATGCAAAGCTCCAATGGCATCTCAATCTACATGCGGGGCCAAAGAGATTTTTATTGGCCATGCTGTGCAGCTTTTGCACGCTTGAATAATCTTTTTTTTCGTGGTTAATGCTTTCAAACGGCTTCCAATATTTTTCTTGACAAGCATCTCAATCGGGGCATTCATATACATACTCAAAACTCAAGTAAAAACCTCATTTCTGTGCTATGCAATTTCTGCAACAAAATATTTTCTTTCAAAAGTTGCAGGAACTGGGAAGCGTATCAACTGCATGTGCAGCCAAATAGACTGACAAACAATACCCTGTGCAGAGGGATTACACGTTGAATATGCTCCAAAGTGCCAAAGCTGCCTAAAATGTCACCCTTAGAAGATGCATTGGGTGCCTGTTCAAGTGTTGGCTTGATGCTTATCAGCTGTTTTAAATTATGACACAAATAACCCTCATGTAGCTCTTGTGCAATGTTATTTCAACTCTCTGAAGTTTTCTCAAATATATATATATTCTCATACACACTGGCAGAAAAGCCTACACATGTAAATTCCACCAGAAGCATTTTAATTTAAAAAAAGGTGCTTTAAATGCAGGTTTTCATATACACTTTTAAAATCCCTTATATTTGTGAGGGTTCTGCAAGAAATTCTTTCTTACTCCTGCATGATTTTCCTGAAACATTTAATAATCGGTTTTTGGTATTATGGGTGAAATTAACACTTAAATTATTTTTTAAAAAATTAAACTTTTTATTATTATAATGTGTGGATTTATATACTTCTGTCACCTTAATAAGATATCTAAGTATTTGATGTCTATTCTTATGTTTTGTTATTGTATATAATTTCATTCAGACACAGTTTAAATAATCTAATTTATCCTTGCTTGAAAATAAGAAACTTAGCATTTACGAGACAAATGCAATGCTGTTTTTGAACTTTTTGGCAATTCCTTACCGGGATCCTTTTACATTGTATAAATTTAGTGGTATGTATGTAATTGTTAATTGTTAGGCTTTTTTGCATGTTTAAAAAGCAAACCATGATTATGAATGATTGTAAATCAAAAGAAAGGACTGCTTCCATTAGCTCAAGGCTTCGAGCATGCAAATATAATATTGTATGTGAACTTTTTTTGGCAATTTTCCTTATTGGGATCCTTTTGCATTGTATAAATTTTATGTCATATGTAACTGTTAGGCTAATTTGAAGGTATTTGCAACAGCTTTGTTCTTTGATTAAAGACCCTCCATTTATGTTTATCTAAGTGTTTAACTATTTAAAAAAATACTATTACTGATTAACATTTTATGTAAAAAATTATGTTTATAAGAGACTTTTTTCATTCTTGAAAATTGATTATCACCTTGAAATTAAAAAATTATTTGATAAACACGTTTAAGTTAGTTTTCTGTATAAGTTCTGTTGAATGTGAGGATGCAATGTGTGGATTTGATGGGAAATCCAAACCAAAGTGATACTGTGTTAATATAATGGGAAAACATAATTTTCCAAGACATATTTCTCCAGCTGTATTGAATATATTTAAAAACTTATTTTTCATATGATAAATGTAACTGACTTACAGGGTGTAATTCCCCTTTTTGATATTGGTTCGAATATTTTTAGATCTTTATAAAGTAATTTTACTATAAATATTTGAACAAATTTTTAAAAAAAAAGATTGGGATTTTTAAACCCTGTAAGAAACTTACATTTTTCATATAAAAACGCAGTTTGTAAAAATGTTCAATGCCGCCGAGAATAATTCTTAAAAATGTATGTTTTTTCCCATTGGTTAACACATAAAAGACACTTTGGTTTGGAGACCGGCAGTCATTCCCCCTTAACCATAAAACCTCACATCTATAGTGATCTTGAGGATTGAAATCTTTTTTGTATCAGAGAAAAAATTTCAGTACAGAGGTCATCTGTTTCGAAACAGTTTCTCTTTTCAGGAATTTTATGTACTAGCTGAAATGTCGTTTGGGTAGTCCTCTAAGCAAAATTGTAGTTTGCAGGAAGTAAGTCACAATATCCAGCAAACTTTTTCTTTCCTCCATGACCAGGAATATCTTGCTCTTGTTATTATGGGGGGGGGGGGGGGGGTCAATCCATTACAAACCACCCAGACCTGTTGGTCGACATTTTTGATTTTCTTAATTTTTTTTACCATATATTTCCTAATAGTAGGTAAACAAAATTTGAAGCTCATTATTTTTTTGTTGGCGGTCATTTTAACTTTGCTTCAAAGACGATTTTCGGCTGAAAACTGTTTTCGCTTAAATGTATATAACTCTGTTGGATTTTATAGAAATCAAGATGAAATAAAAAGAAAATGCTATAAACAGTTTTCTAGCACATAATGTTACCAAATTAGTGGGGAAGCGGGTGATAAAAAAAGGATTATTTTTTTACAAATAATTCGAATTTTCAGTTGTCATTTTTTTGTCTCCCACTTCCGCATTAATTTAGTAATATTATGCGCTGAAAAACTATAAAATTGTAGCTTAGGGGCTAAGCACTGAACTGAACTGAAACTCTGGAGGGAGTATCCCATGATAAGCTAGTGAAGCTTATTTTTGGGTCACTTGGCGACAGCTTTAAGGCGAATATGTGCCACATTTGGCATGAATTCGCCTATCACAATTGACACTTGACTTGACAGTTTGCATTGGATGTCGCCAATCACTCGCCAAAGAATAGTACTCCATGGAATTTAAGTTTTAAAGATTGTTCCTGCAATTCTATTTTTTTTTAAAGTACATGTTTCCTAAACTTCATTATGTAAAGAACCTTCTAAAGCAATAACATATCAATTTTCTGTTTAAAAAGTTATTGAAAAAGTTGGAATAAAATGCCTATTTTAACAGGTAAAGTATAGGATTGGCGGCAAAAGTTGGGTTGCTCTCACAGGGTTGCCGGGCTTCACCGACCCGTTTGACGAGTGTTTCGATACTCCTTCCAGAGTTTCAGTTCAGTTCAGTGGGGCTAAGTCACCACCAAATCCAGCCACCATTTTTCTGTTCTCTGTGAGCGGGAATATCTTGCTCTTTTGTTATTACAACACATGGAGCTTTTTTTTTACCTCACATAGCACACGTTTTTTTTATGTATCTTAATTATCATTTCTGCGCTTGCTCAAATTCCATGTTTTACATGAAGACGATAGAATAGTAGTAACCCTTGATGGAATCTAATTCAATCCCTAGAGAGAACTTACGGTTTTATGTTTTAAAAAAAAATTCTAAGCTTTAAATCTGCTTTCAACTGAGGAAATTTACTTTTTTAAAAAAAATTCTGTGCATTTAAGTTTTTATTTAGAGAATTGCTGTAACTATTAAACAATGAAATGTAGACTGCATGTTTATTTTTAACCTCTTACAGCTCGATTTATTGCTAAATTAGGCGATTTTCTTGTTAAATCTTCCCCTAAAATTCGTTCGATTGCAAATTACCTCAAATTAGAGTATTGATGATTGCGTGCTATAGACGGGCATGTTTTTTTTTATTAAAATTAAAGGATTAATTAAAATATGAATAATAATAATAATAATTTTATTACTTAATTAACTTTTGTGTTAAAAAGGATTGGAACATAAATAGTTAGAATTTATGCTTGATTAAAAAAACTAATATCATGATTAGGTGAGTTTTTTATTGTATTAATTTGTATCGTTGTGTAACTTAGTTTGGTAAAAGGAAATGAGATTTTAAACAAGTTTGTTTTTAATTTTAAAGAAGCCAATTTAAAAAATTTGTATAACATTATGGCAGTTTAAAATGTAGTATCCATACATAAATTTTATTGGTTTTGAATTTATTATGGATATAAATTCTAACATATTAAAATTCATTATAGTTTAATCAATAAAAATGTAATGGTTAACAATATATTTTTTTAAAATTTATTATTCAGTGTAATGCTTTAAAATATTTAGCATAATGATTTTAGAGTTATTATGAATATATATTAAATTTAACGGTTAAAAATTTGCTATGTATAAGTAATTACAATTTTAATATATAAAATACGTTTTTATACTTAAAATTTATTTTTAAAAAATTATACGCCATTCTTTTGTAAATTATAATAAATGCGAATACTTTGGACCCTCGTTTGCCTTTTACATCAGGCACACCGAGCCATCGGCTACTATTAATCGGACGCTCATAACAAGAAGTAAGTATAATGAAAACTAATGGAACAATTATATTTAATAAAAAATAATGATGTACAAATATTAAAGTACAAAAACTTTATTAGCGATTTTAAGGTTAAAATTATGAATTTGGAATTTTGCTATCATATTATACCGGTATGGTAGAACATGTGATGTATTTAGCAAATAAGCAAAAAAACACATGATAGAAGTTCAGCACACAGAATAGATTAATTCATTAAAGTACAAGTTACAACGGAATGCGACACTTTTCTAAATCCTTAAACAGAAAAAAAAAATTTAAGTCCTTTGAAACTTGAATCGAAATATGAAGTGAATAACAACTCCAACTTGCCCCTCCTTAAAAGCTCAAAACAAGGCATCAACATATGATGTGAGGGAAAGTGATCCATTTCACTGGCCCGCATTCTAAGTTACAAATTTTTTAAAGCTGTGTTAAAGCTTTAAATAGAAACTGAAACTAAGCATATCTTGCCGTGAAGGCTCCCAAGCAATTCCTTGTTAGTTTGGTGTTGTTGTTTTTAACGTAAAATAAAAAAAAAAGTCAACAGTTACTTCATTCAATACTATACTATGTTTTCGAAAATTTAATTTAAATATGTTTTTGCAGCACAAAAATCTCTATGTATGATCCACAGTCCAGATTTATAAATTACTAATTTATATTGTCTCGTACTCGATTCAGCATTGGTAAAAAGATATTACTCTGGTAAAAGTTAAAAGAGATATACTCTCATTAATACTGTTTCATTTCTACCTTTCATAAATGCATGTAAAACAAGTAAAATTATTGTAATTGGACAATCTTCCAATAAACTGAAAAAATAATACATGAAAAATAATAAACCGAAAAAGACACACAAGTGAGATATAACAAAGAATGTTCTGAAAACAGTGATAAACAAACACGTACATCCTCATTAATTGTAAAAAACCCTTCCCAGCTAGTTCTAGGCAAAAAGTTCTTACCAATGAATAATCTCAAAAAGAAAAATTTCATGCCCACTAAGGAAAACCCTCATACAGGTGAAAAGAAGAAACAATTCTGTCCCATACCTCAATTCAAACGGCATCTTCTAGTACACACTGGTGTAAAACCTCATGCCTGTGATATTTGCAATAAACACTTTTCTCAAAAGCATCACCTTAAGCTTCATCTTCTCGTACACACTGGTGAAAAACCTCATGCATGTGAGTTTTGCAACAAACAGTTTTCTCAAAAAGGTGTCCTCAAAAGACACCTCCTTTTACACACTGGTGAAAAACCTCATGCATGTGAGGTTTGCAACAAACAGTTTTCGCGAATATTTATTCTCAAACAGCATCTCCTCATACACACTGGAGAAAAACCTCATGCATGCGAGTTTTGCAACAAACAGTTTTCTCAAAAAGGTGTCCTCAACAGACACCTCCTTTTACACACTGGTGAAAAACCTCATGCTTGTAAGATTTGCAACAAAACCTTTTCTCAAAAAGGTGACCTCAACCAACACCTCCATTTACACACTGGTGAAAAACCTCATGCTTGTGAGATTTGCAACAAACAGTTTTCTCAAAAAGGTTACCTCAACAGACACCTCCTTTTACACACTGGTGAAAAACCTCATACATGTGAGGTTTGCACCAAACAGTTTTCACGATTATTTTTTCTCAAACAGCACCTCCTCATACACACAGGGGAAAAACCTCATGCTTGTGAGATTTGCAACAAACAGTTTTCTCAGAAAGGTGACCTCAACAGGCACCTCCTTTTACACACTGGTGAAAAACCTTATGCTTGTGAGATTTGCACTAAAAAATTTTCTCAAAAAGGTGACCTCAAAAAACACCTCATTTTACACACTGGGGAAAAACCTCATGCTTGTGAGATTTGCAATAAAAAATTTTCTCGTATAAGTAACCTCAACCAACACCTCCATTTACACACTGGTGAAAAACCTCATGCTTGTGAGATTTGCAACAAACAGTTTTCTCAAAAAAGTACCCTCAAAAAACACCTCCTTATACACACTGGAGAAAAACCTCATGTATGTGAATTCTGCAACAAACAGTTTTCTCAAAAAAATAACCTCCAAAAACATGTCCTTTTACATGCAGGTAAATAACCTTCCACTTGTGAATTGTGCAACAATTTTCTTGAAAAATTAAACTCTAATTGCACCTCCTATTGCACACTCTCCTACATACTGAAGAAGACTTCATTAGAAGTCTGAAGCAAGTCTCTCATATAGCACCTCTATTTCAAGAACTATATATAATTCTGTCGCCGTTAGAAAAAAATTGATGTATTTGATGTCTATGTATCTTATGTTTTGTTATTGTGTATAATTTCATTCAGACGCAATCTAATGATTCTAGCCTAAAAATAAAAAACTTGTCACTTACGATACAAATGTAATACTGTATATAAAGTTTTTTGGCAATTTTTTACTGGGATCCTTTTACATTGTTTAAATTTAACCCTTTAATGCATGAATATTTATTTTCATCCCAAAAATCTATATATATATGTATCTTTAATACCCACACATTATGGGGGAAATACTAAAAAAAAATTATCTGCATTAGAATTTAAATAATTTAAATTTTTTAAAAAAAATTCCATACGACAAAAACCAACTGCAAAATTCCAATTTTGATAATAATGACTAGAAAACAACTGAAAATATTTCAAAATAACCCTTTCTAACTATAATTAATTTTTCAAAATAATTTATTAGTATTAAGAACTAATATTGAATACTGCCAAAAACGTAATTTCACAAAAGTTAATAACCTCACACTTTAATTTTTAATACACTTTTACTACTGTCATCTATAAGGATTATTAGTAACTAAAACTTTAAAATGAAATGTAATAGCAGAAAAAAACACAGATTTGTCTAGGAGGAGCTTTAATTTAATAGAATAAAGTGGATTATGTTACCAAACGGTAACAGTATGCATTAGAGGGTTAATGGTTTATGTTATTGTTACTTTTTTTTGTACTTTTAACAAGCCAACAATGAATATGAATGATTGTTGTTGTTGTTGCGCGCCTCCAGGCTAGCCCAAAAGGAAGGAGGAGTGGCGTAACTTCCATTTGCTCAAGCCTTTGTGCAAGCTTGAGTAGGTGAATGAATGACTACTGCTCCGAGAGGGAACCAGCTCCTCAATTAAAGACGTTAAGTGGAAAACTCATTAAAATTGAGTTGGTTAAGCTTTTCATACATTACGGATTAGATACATGTTGATGATTATAATATATGAATAGTACACGAGAAGAACCGATTAATTTATTAGGCGAACGCCCGCAATTGTCTACTTGTCGGATATTAGCTTCCGAAAACCGGTTTCTCTCTTCTTCCCTTGGTCCAAGCGTCTGGATCGTCAATCGCCTGAATCTTGGTAACTAGGAACCACAGAGATAGTAGTTAAAGTATTAGAGTGGCAGATCACGTGACCTACAACACTGGCTTCATTGGTTCTCTTCTGTGAGCTCCTTGCGTGTCCCGTCTTTAGCATTGGAGGTCACTTGATCTGCCACTCTATTACTTTAACTATGATCTCTGTGGTTTTAACTGGTTTACGTACACAAGCTTACGCGATCACTCGCTATCATCGCCAAAGTGGTCTTCTAAATAACCCCACTCCCTCTACACAGATTATTAATCATCGAATATTTTTTGGCTGCACGGACCGTTAATAGTTTGGCAGTTATTTTTGGGATATTAAAAGGAACTTACACCTTGAGTTAAAATTAAATTGCTATTTTTATATAACGGCATACATGCATACAATTTGAAAATTGTTTCACATCGGTGTGTACTACCGATCAGGTCGAGCGCCTGTACGACATCCTAATATTAACTTGGAAAAAATATTAATTAGCTTTGGGTGAAGTTTAAAATATTAAATCATTTTATTATTTTATTGGCGAGCTTTCACATGTCGTGTTTAATTTAATAGTTAGTTACTTCAAAAAACTACTGCAGTACATAGAAAAGTGAAAACAAGAATGTTCCAGCAACTGAAACATTCCCACTAATTGATATTTCCCTATTTGTTGCACTTATTTTTTTGTAATTATTCATCAATAATCTATTTAACAAGATAAACTTTTGTTAGGTAAAGTAAAAAAAGAACTAATGTTAGTTCATAAATAGTAATTATAGTAAATAAAAAATATCTAGTAAAAATATGTATTTACCATAGAGAATTAAATTAAAAAATAATGTTAATCAAAAATAAATAATGGGAAAAAAATAATGTTAATTAAAAAATAATTTTAATAAAAACATTATTAAAATGATAAAATTTACCCCCCCCCCCCCCTCTCCCTTCCCCCAGAAATGTTTTCGAGTTGCGTCCCAGCTTTTGTGATAGTAAAGTTGAGTGTTCAGGCAAGCTTTTGGGTGTGCCCCTCCCTCAGAAAAATCCTAGATTGGTATTGTTTTGATAAATCACAATTGAAAATTTAAATCTTAAGAGTTAGCTTCGATACCTGTTTTCTCCGAGCTCGGTCACCCGCTAGTTATAATAAATACTAATATTTTGGACTCTTGCATACCAGGGACACCGAGCCATCGGCTACAACCGGACGCTCGTAACAAGAAGTAAGTACAAATAAATACAAATGGAACAATTATATTTAATAAAAAAAATAATCATGTACAAAACAAATATTAAAGTACAAAAACTGAACAAAATTCATGATAGAAGTTCAGCATCCAGATTAGATTATTAATTCATCTATGCACAATGGAATGCGGCACTGTTCTAAATCCTAAAACGGAAAAGAATATCTCAGTTATTTGAAATTTATGCGCCAACTTGCCACTCCTTAAAAACCTAAGTCATCTCAAAACAAGGCATCAGCAAGTGATGAAGGGAAAAGTGATCCATTTCAGGGGCCCCGACTTCCAAGTTTCAAAATTTTTGTAGCTGTGTTAAAGCTCAAAATACAATCTGGAATTAAGCATATCTACTCATGATGGCTCCAAAACAAATCCTTGGGTGAATGCTCCTTCGCATCTACTGAAAACCAATGACGTCAGAAAGACATAGGCGAATCGCAAAAATTGTAGCGCCATCTATCTCATCGATACTAAGCAGAGACCGATTTGAAAATGTTCGATTTAAATGAAATATATATCCCTTTATTTACACCTACTCTCCAGTCTTGGTTAATTTAAGAAAAATTTAAGTGTGCAAATATTTTTTGAGTAAAATATTTCTAAACTTATTATATAAAATACTGGAATTTGTTTTCAATCAATAATTATTGTATTACATATTTACAAAATATATATATCAAAATATAATGTAATGAAGGATTTTACTTAAAAGTACATTAAAAGTAATTTGAAGCATTTTACAAATTTCTCTTTGAAATCGATATTATTTTTTTAATTTTTCCATTTATTTGGAATAAAATGAATAAAACAGTTTGCATATACAAAAAATAATTTATTTTAGTTATTTAATTTCTTTTTTAAAAATAAGAAAATGGAAATTGTACTAAAAAAATGAAGTTATAAAAGATTCATTAAATTTGAGTAGCATTGTGCCCGCATAGTGTAATACATTTTATTTCCTACAGCTAAATAAATTATTAAATGATTGAAAAGTCAGATAATTTTCAAGCAAAAAAGGTACACAAAACTTTAATTTAAAACAAATTTTATATTTTTTTACAACGAAAATATTTTCATGATCTTTATGAAAAAATATTAACTGATCATGAAAAATACATATATTTCAGTAGATTCGTTAGTACAATAATAATATAAAATAATTATCTGCACAATATGAAGATACAAAGAAAATTTCTTTAAAAAAAGGAAGGAATAACATCATATTGATGGCCTTGTAACAATTAAAATGAAACTTAATAATCTAAAAAATTTCAATGAGGCTAAAATTTAAGTTTATAATCTGGATATATATCAAGCTTGAAGTTGGTGAAAAAAAATATAAAATGTTACTATTTATGTATATTCATGATTAATTATATAAAATGGTATATAATACATATATTATATAAAATGCAGTATGTGTCATGTAATTAGACATAAAAAAAGCTTAGAATTAACGACAGTTCATACAATTGTAAATGTAGTTCTCATTACTAAAAGCAACTTCTGTGATCTTTGCACATTTTTTGTGGTACCATTCTTTACAAGTACTGCACTGCGTCATAGGGTTAGGGTGCAAATAGGGTAAAATGTCCATTAATTAAAATATAAGGGATATATTGAGAAGGGGAAAATTATTGTTCATCGAGACACAATACTAGGGGTTTTCGTTAAAAAATGCACTTTTCAGAAAAAAAAATTGTTGCTTTGAAAACCCAGCTATAAAAAATTAAATTACTTATAAAACCCTATAATTCTAGTTCAGTGCCTATAAAAGAGTTCTATTAATATGCTGGAAACAAAATTTGTAAAGTTGTCTATAAAACTTGTGAAATCATGTTTTATGTTTAATTTCTCATTAAACTCGTTTAAACTAAAGATTACGCTTTTTATAAAAAACTATACAAAGACTATTATTAGCAAAATGTTTACTTCGTTTCAATTGTAGTTCGTACAATCATCCATTTGACTTTGAGCGCATAAGCTACTTGGGGACAAGTCACTCCCCCTTTGTTGCAGGGGTGCATAGTTGAGCAGGAGAATACCTCCATAACAGACCCAGGTGGATCATTGAGCACGTACTAGATAAGTTAAGCATCGATCAAGATATTACTGATGACCAAATTCAAAAACGCGTGGAAATGACTGGTATCAACTCTTTTTTATATATAGTTGGTTCGTTTACTAATAAAGATAAGTATATTACAAGGTTGATATCTATGAAGAGGGCACATTTTCTTCTTGTGTTTGCAAGGATTATAGACAAAAAAGATTAATATGTAAGCATGGCCTTCTAGTTGGTATAAAATTTCCCAATTGGAAATTGGAAAAGATTAGTTCGCGGCTTTTCAGTAATCCGATATTTCGCATAGATGAAAACATTGCAACATGCCATTGACAAAAGCCGATACTTAAAAATTACAGTTTTGCCTGTGCAGAAGCAAGCAAAAGGGAGTAATGATTGTGGAGTGTTTGCCATAGCATTTGCTGTTTCCCTGGCAAGGGGGTGTTGCCCTTCAGAGATAAATTACGATACTTCATCTTTTAGGTCACATTTAAAAGAAATGTTTGAAAAATTGACATTTTACCCTATGGTCACATTTAAAGAAATGTTTGAAAAATGGACATTTTACCCTATTTCCTGAAACTGTTAACGGAAAGAAACAAAATGCAGGATATCCAGATACAGGTGTACTGTGTGTGCAAAGACCCTATGAAAAAGGTGAGGAAACAAATTTGAATATGCGAATGGCGCAGTGCAGTACTTGTAAAGAATGGTACCACAAAAAAATGTGCAAAGATCACAGAAGTTGCTTTTAGTAATGAGAACTACATTTACAATGGTATGAACTGTTGTTAATTCTAAGCTTTTTTTATGTATAATTACATGACACATACTGCATTTTATATAATATATGTATTATATACCATTTTATAAAATTAATCATGAATATACATAAATAGTAACATTTTATATTTTTTTTTCACCAACTTCAAGCTTGATATATATCCAGATTATAAACTTAAATTTTAGCCTCATTGAAATTTTTTAGATTATTAAGTTTCATTTTAATTGTTACAAGGCCATCAATATGATGTTATTCCTTCCTTTTTTTAAAGAAATTTTCTTTGTATCTTCATATTGTGCGCATATAATTATTTTATATTATTATTGTACTAACGAATCTACTGAAATATATGTATTTTTCATGATCAGTTAATATTTTTTTTAAGATCATGAAAATATTTTCGTTGTAAAAAATATAAAATTTGTTTTAAATTAAAGTTTTGTGTACCTTTTTTGCCTGAAAATTATCTGACTTTTCAATCATTTAATAATTTATTTAGCTGTAGGAAATAAAATGTATTACACTATGCGGGCACAATGCTACTCAAATTTAATGAATCTTTTATAACTTCATTTTTTTAGTACAATTTCCATTTTCTTATTTTTAAAAAAGAAATTAAATAACTAAAATAAATTATTTTTTGTATATGCAAACTGTTTTATTCATTTTATTCCAAATAAATGGAAAAATTAAAAAAAATATCGATTTCAAAGAGAAATTTGTAAAATGCTTCAAATTACTTTTAATGTACTTTTAAGTAAAATCCTTCATTACATTATATTTTGATATATATATTTTCTTAATATGTAATACAATAATTATTGATTGAAAACAAATTCCAGTATTTTATATAATTAGTTTAGAAATATTTTACTTAAAAAATATTTGCACAGTTAAATTTTTCTTAAATTAACCAAGACTGGAGAGTAGGTGTAAATAAAGGGATATATATTTCTTTAAATCGAACATTTTCAAATCGGTCTCTGCTTAAGTATCGCTGAGATAGATGGCGCCACAATTTTTGCAATTCGTCTATGTCTTTCTGACGTCATTGGTTTTCAGAAGATGCGAAGGAGCATTCACCAAATCCTTGCTACTTTGGTGTTGTAGGGAAAAAAACGTGAAATAAAAGAAAAGTTGACAGTTACTTCATTCAATGCTGTACTATGTTTTCGAAAACTTCATTTCAAAATGTTTTTTTCCATCTCAAAAATCTCTATGTATGATTCATAGTCCAGATATACAAATTGATATTGTACTTCACTTTCAGCAGTATAATAAACTGAAAAAAGCCACAAACAAGTGAGATCCAACAAAGAATGTTCTGAAAACAGTTATTTAAACAAACAAGTACGCCCAAATTGTAAAAAAAAAACTTCCTAGCTAGTGCTTGGCAAATAGTTCTTACCAATGAATAATCCCAAAAAAGCAAAATTTCATACCCACTATGGAAAACCCTCATACAGGTGAATACAAGAAACAATATTGCCAAAAACCTGAGCTCAAAGGACTCCTCCTTGTAAAAACTGGTGAAAAACCCCATACGTGTGAGATTTGCAATAAAAAGTTTTCTAAGAATGGTTCTCTCAAAAGACACCTCCTCACACACACTGGAAAAGTGCTCCATGCATGCGAGTTTTGCAACAAGCAGTTTTCTCAAAAAGGTGGCCTCATCAGACACCTCCTTTTACACACTGGTGAAAAACCTCATGCTTGTGAGATTTGCAATAAACTATTTTCCCATAAAAATAACCTCAAACAACACCTCCTCGTTCACACTGGAGAAAAACCTCATGCATGCGAGTTTTGCAACAAACAGTTTTCGAGAATATTTATTCTCAAACAGCACCTCCTTGTACACACTGGGGAAAAACCTCATGCTTGTGAGATTTGCAATAAACTATTTTCTCAAAAGCATCACCTCAAGCATCACCTTCTTGTACACACTGGAGAAAAACCTCATGCTTGTGAGTTTTGCAACAAACAGTTTGCTCAAAAAGTTGACCTCAACAGACACCTCCTTTTACACACTGGTGAAAAACCTCATGCTTGTGAGATTTGCAATAAACAGTTTTCTAAAAAAGATGACCTCAAAAAACACCTCCTTTTACACACTGGTGAAAAACCTCATGCTTGTGAGATTTGCAATAAACAGTTTTCTCAAAAAAGTAACCTCAAAAAACACCTCCTTATACACACTGCACAAAAACCTCATGTATGTGAATTCTGCAACAAAATGTTTTCTCAAAAAGGTCGCCTCCAAAAACATCTCCTTTTACATACAGGTGAATAACCTCACACATGTGAACAATTTTCATAAAAAAATAAATCTCAAAATGCACCTCCTATCACACACTGGGAAAAAGCTTAATGTTTGCTAGACAAGCAAACAATAAATCTTTAAAAGCAACCTCCCATTACACAATGGATAAACTTCTTTGAAAGGTCTTTCAAAAAGCATCTCCTTGTATACATACTGAAGAATACAGTAGACGCCGCTTAATGTGATCACATTGGGGCGAACGTGATTTGATAACAATAACCGATTGATTACAATACACGAAAAAAGTTTAAACTAAAATATGATTTTTTACATACGTATTAATATAAATATTAATTATAAATTGGGAGTTGTTGCTGTAAAACTCTATAGTATTTAATATAAATTAATGCTCACTGAAGAAAAATAATTACTAGTTAGTATGCATAAATATTTAATGATGAACTGCAAAAAACAATACAAAATACAAAAGATTAATTATTGACTGAAAAAGAAATCATCAATTGTCGATTGTATCGCATTCTTTTGAAGCAAGTCTTCACGAATCGTTCCTAATCATAATTTTTACCAAAGTGTTCCACGTCGGTTTTGTTTTGCACACCTAGACGCAAGATTCGAAGAGCCTCCTTCATCTGAACAGCCGTCGAAATTTTGTAATTGATAGCACTTTTGGGTTCATCATCGGCATCAGAATCTTGTGACAAAGCTTAATCTTTGACACATGTTTGGACTTTTGGTAAGTTTCAGGAAACACTTTAATCAAAAAGAAAGTTTTCCTTCTTGTTTTTATTGATTTCCGGAAAATAAAATTTACACATAAACTGATAACAATAAACGAACATTTGATTACAATAGACGATGATTTTTCAATGTATTTTGATATAAGCGGACGGGACTAAGCGATTTTGCTAACATTAAACGATTGATAACATTAACTGTGATCACATTAAGCGGCGTCAACTGTACTTCTAATTGAATTAAGTCTCTCATATAGGAACTACTATTGCAAGCTAATAAAAAATACCCTGGTTGAGTTTTGTTACAATTTTTTTTCCGAGAGCCATCCTTAAAATACAGGGTGGCACAAATAAAAGTGGCCCCGCCATGGAGACAGAAAGAGTATATAATTGTTATCAAGTCAAAAACTATCATAAAAAAACTCCAGTTTGCTAGTTGAAGCTATTGATCGCTTGAATATTCAGCCCAAACAAACGCTTGGCGAATTATTTGCGGGGGGAAATGCTATGGTTTGACTAGCTAGTTAGAATGCAACATGAACTGACAGATTGTACAGCTATTCAAAAAAGGTACACTAGTGATTTTTTCGGCAATTATTTATCCTAGAGAAAGGGACCTTTTTTTGTTTTAGTTAATAAAAGATGATCTATTGACAATGCAAGACAATTGTTTGCAAGAGACAAAATCTAGTGTTCGAACCAGTTTCAGAATGCTTTTGGCCTTGTTCAAGACAGATCCTGTCCGACGCCATTTCGGAACTAATCATTACATAAAACTCTATTTTGGCCCTTTTGTACCTTTAAATCCTTTAACAAGCAACTGGCTACATTTTGTCCACGAATTTGCTTTAATTAAATACCTATCTACAATGAACGCCCTTTGTTGTACTGTGAGTATCATCTTCGCCTGTGCATTATTGTGATCAACTCACACTTACCCAGCCGCAACTCACCCTCACACAAGAAGATCTGAACTCGAAAGTAGTCGATGAGTGGCTCCTCTAATGGGATGCAAATCCACTCCAACCAATGCAAAAAGAGATTTGCCATGTGAAGCTATTGCTCGCTTGAATAATCTTTCATTTCCACTTGAATGCTTTCAAAGGGCTTCAGCATTTTTCTCGACGAGCATCACAATTTATTCTTATCTCTACACCGGGGTCACTTTTATTGGCGCCACCCTGTGCATCTTCAAATATGCGTCGAGTAAAAACCTCATTACTGTGCTATGTAATTTCTGTAACAAAATATTTTCTTTCAAAAGTCGAAGTAACTGGGAAGCATATAAACTGCCTGTGCAGCCAAATAGACTGACAAACAATACCCTGTGCAGAGGGATTACTCATTGAATATGCTCCAAAGTGCCAACGCTGCCTAAAATGTCACCCTTAGAAGGTGCATTGAGGGCCTATTCAGGTGTTGGCTCAATACTTATCGGCAGTTTTAATTTACGACACAAATAACCCTCATGTAGCTCTTGTGCAATGTTATTTCAACTCACTAAAGTTGCCTCAAATATATATATTCTCATACACACTGGCAGAAAATCTTAGACATGTAAATTCTACTAGAAGCATTTTATTACAAAAAGGTGCCTCAAATGCATGTTCTCATATACACTCTCTTATTTATGAGGGTTTTGCAAAACATTCTTTCTTGCTGTATGATTTTCCTGAAGCATTTAAGAATCAGTTTTTGATATTATGGGTGAAAGCATTAAATAAAATAATCTTTAAAAGGTAAATTTTTTATTATTTTAATGTTTGGAAATGTATATACTTCTGTCACCCTAATAAAACATCAATGTATTTGATGTCTATGTATCTTAATCTTATGTTTTGTCATTTTATATATTTTCATTCAGACGCTGTTTAAATAATCTAAATATCCTAGCTTAAAACAAAAACTTGTCATTTACAATACAAATGTAATTCTGTTTATCAACTTTTTTGGCACTTCCTTACTGGATAATCCCTTTATATTGTATTTAATGGCATATGTTACTGTTAGGCTAATTTAATGCAATGTGTAACAGTTTTGTTCTTTTATTAAAGACCTTCCATTTTTCTTATCTAAGTGTTTAACTATTTTTAAAAGAATACTATTATTGATTAACATTTTATGTAAAATATTGTGTTTATACGATACTTTTTTCATTGTTGAAAATAAAATTATCATCTTGAAGTTAAAAATATATGATTTGATCAACATATTAAAGTTAGTTTTCTATATAAGTTCTGTTGAATGTTTTATGTGAGGATATGCAATGTGTGGATTTGAAGGAAAATCCAAAGCAAAGTGCTTCTGTGTTAATCCAATGGGAAAACATAATTTTCTAGGACGCATCTCTTCAGCTGTATTAAATATATTTACAAACTGTTTTTTTTTTATAGGATAAATGTAACTGACTGACAGGGTGTAATTCTTCTTTTTGAAATTGGTTTATGGATTGGAATATTTTTATTATTGGTTTTGGAATATTTTTTGATTTTCAAAAAAATAATTTTACAATAAAATATGCGATCAAATTTTTTTAAAAAAAAAAGTGGAGTTTTTAAATCCTGTAAAACACTTTTATTTTTCATATAAACACGCAATTTGTAAAAATTTTCAACGCAGCCGAAAATTTTTTTTTGAAATGTTTGATTTATTTTTCCATTGGATTAACACATAGACACTTTGGTTAGGAGACCGGCAGTCATTCCCCCTTAACTATAAAACCTCACATCTAAATGATCTTGAGGATTGAAATCTTTCATGTATCAGAGACAAAGTTTCGGATCAGAGGTCATCTGTTTATAAAGAGATTATCTTTACAAGAATTTTAAGTTAAAATGTGGTTTGGGGAGTCCTCTAAGCAAAATTGTAGTTTTTTGCAGGCGCTATAAGTCACAATATCCTGCTGCCTTTTTCTTTTCTTCGTGATCAGGAATATCTTGCTCTTGTTATCATAACACATTTAACCTTTTCTTACCTCACATACACACATTTTATGTATCTTATACTTATTCATTATTTCAGTGCATGCTCAAATTCCATGTTTTATATAACGAAGGTAGAATAGTTTAGAAACCCTAGGTGGAATCTAATTCAAAAACGAGGACTTTATGTTAAGAATTTTTACAAGACTTACATCTGCATTTCAACTGAGGAAATTTGACTTCCCAAAATAAAAAATTTGCTGTGCATTAAGTTCTTTGTTAAGAGATTTGCTGTAACTTTTAAACAATGAAATGTAGATTGCATAAAAAAATATATAATTGGGTTTCTTTATATGTATGACTGTTTTTTTTTTAAACCTTTTGCTGCTCGAGGCTCGATTTATTTAAATTTAGCTATTACCTCGTTTGGGTCTTCCTCTAAGATCCGTTCGAATGCATTTAACGGCAAATTAGAGTATTAATGACTCCGTTATGGTGTATGGGGACAAGGTTTTTTTGTATTAAAATTAAGGGATTAACTAAAATATGAGTAATCATATTTTTTACTTAATTTTTGTGTTAAAAAATTGTTAAATAATTACTTCCGATTTATACTTGATTAAAACTGATATCATAATTAGGTGAGTTTTTTTTATTATATTGATTTGTATTTTGGTGTAACTTAGGGTGGGAAAAGGAAATTAGTTTTGAAATAAGTTTCTTTTTAATTTTAAAGAAGTTAATTTAAAATTTAGGTATAACATTATAACAGTTTAAAAAGTATTATTCATAAATAATTTTTTATGGTTTTGAATTTATTGTAGAAATTTTTTTAACAGTTTCAAATGTTTTATAATTTAATAAATAAAAATGAATTTTTCTATAATATAAATTTTAATCTTTCAATATTTATTATTCATTGTAATGATTTAAAATTTATAAACATTGAAAATAATGGCTAAAAATTTGCTCTGCATAGCATAAGTAATGGGGGACATTCACGCCATATCCACCTGAGCTTCAATTCCAAATCACTGTATGAAAAAAAGCGGTTAGACAGGTTTGAGTAGTAGGAAAACAATTGCACGTGCTTCGATAGCTGTATAGGATAACATTAGCATGTGCTTCCGGAGCTGATGCATAACAAACCACGTGACGTCACATGAATGTTCCCCATTACAATTTAAATTAATAAAATACGGTTTCAATGGGTTACGGTACGAATGCAGCACATTTCTAAATCCCAAAATAGCGGAAAAGAATATGCCAGTGCTTTGAAACTTGAATCGAAATACGAAGCGATAAAGAAAGCCAACTTTGCATTTCTGAAAGACCATGTCTACTCATAGGAAGGCATCAGCAATTGGTATGGGGAAAGTGATCCATTTCAGTGGCCCCAAGTTACAAAATTCTCGTAGCTGTGTTAAAGGTAATAAAAGAAACAGAAATTAGGCATATCTTGTCGTGATGGCACAAAAACAAATCCTTGTTAGTTTGGTGTTATGGTAATATTTTTTTTTAAACGTGAAATAAAAAAAAAGTCAACAACTGCTTCATTCAATACTATACTATGCTTTCGAAAATTTACTTTTAATATATTTTTGCAGCGCAGAAATCTCTATGTATTATCCGCAGTCCAGATGTACAAATTACTGATTGACATTGTATTTCTCGTTCATCACTGTTTCATAATTTTATGATAACTTGAAAATCATAAACAGGTTGTAAAAACCAATTTAGGAATTTATTTCTAAGTATGATATATGCCTTAAATGCAATACCTTTTATGAATGATGAAAAACGAGTAAAATAATTTTTATTGGGCAGTCTTATAACCTTAAAAAAAAAATTTGAAGAATAATAAACTGAAAAACGATACAAGTGAGTCGAACAAAGAGTGTTCTGAAAAAAAGTTATTTTTACAAACAAGTACCTTCTCATTAATTGTAAAAAAAAAACTGCCTAGCTAGTTCTGGGTAAAAAGTTCTTAGCAATGAATAATCCCAAAGAGCAATTTGTCATGCCCACTAAGGAAAACCCGCATACAGGTGAATACAAGAAACAATTCTGTCCCAAACCTCAACTCAAAGGGCATCTTCTAGTACACACTGTTGAAAAACCTCATGCATGCGAGTTTTGCAACAAACAGTTTTCTCAAAAGGGTAACCTTAAACAACACCTCCTTGTACACACTGACGAAAAACCTCATGCCTGTGAGATTTGCAACAAACAGTTTTCTCTTAAAGGTGACCTCAAAAGGCACCTCCTCACACACACTGGAGAAAAACCGCATGCATGTGAGATTTGCAATAAACAGTTTTCTCAAAAGTGTAGCCTTCAACAACACCTCCTTTTACACACTGGTGAAAAACCTCATGCCTGTGATATTTGCAACGAACAGTTTTCTCTAAAAGGTGACCTCAAAAGGCACCTCCTCGCACACACTGGAGAAAAACCGCATGCATGTGAGATTTGCAATAAACAGTTTTCTCAAAAGTGTAGCCTTCAACAACACCTCCTTTTACACACTGGTGAAAAACCTCATGCTTGTGATATTTGCAACAAACATTTTTCTTCAAAAGGTGACCTCAAAAAACACCTCCTCACACACACTGGTGAAAAACCTCATGCCTGTGAGATTTGCAATAAACAGTTTTCTATAAAAGGTGACCTCAACAGACACCTCCTTTTACACACTGGAGAAAAACCTCATGCTTGTGAGATTTGCAAAAAACAGTTTTCTCATAAAAGTAACCTCAAAAAACACCTACTTTTACACACCGGTGAAAAACCTCATGCTTGTGAGATTTGCAATAAACAATTTTCTCATAAGAGTAACCTCAAAAAACACCTCCTTTTACACACTGGTGAAAAACCTCATGTATGTGAATTCTGCAACAAACGGTTTTCTCAAAAACGTCACCTCCAAAAGCATCTCCGTTTACATGTGGGTCTTTGACCTCACACCTGTGAATCGAAAAACAATCTTGTTTAAAAATAAATCTTAAAAAGCACCTCCTATTGCACCCTGGGAAAAAGTCTGATATTTGCTAGACAGGCAAACAATTAATCTTTAAAGGCATCCCCCCCCCCTATGCCATGATGGATAAACTTCTTTAAGAGGTCTCTGCAAAGCATCTCCTTGTAGACATACTGAAGATGACTACTAATTGAAGCAAGTCTCTCATATAGCACCTACTATTGCAAGCTAGTAAAGTAACACCCTTGGTTAGTTTTGTTTAAAAAAAATTCCGACAGCCACACTTTAAATACAGGGTGTCGCAAATAAAAGTGGCCCAGTCATGGAGATAGGAATAATATAGAATTGTAATCAAGTTAAAAACCAACACAAAATCCTCAAGTTTGCTAAGTGATGCCATTGATCGCTCAAATATTAATAATGCTTAGCGAATAATTTGCTCTTAACAATTTTGTGGTTTGATTCGCTTGTTGGAATACAACATGAAATGGCAGTTTTTGCAGCTGTTTGAAAAAGTGTACACTAGTGATTTTTTCGGCCATTATTTATCCTAGAGAATAGGAAATTTTTGTTAATAGAAGACGATCTATTGACAATGCAAGACAATTGTTTGCAAGAGACAAAATGTAGTGTTCATACCAGTTTTAGAATGCTTTTGTCCTTGTTCAAAACAGATCCTGCCTGACGCCATTTCATAACTAATTATTACATTAAACTCTATTTTGGCCTTTTTGTATCTTCAAATACTTTAATAAACAACTAGCCGCATTTTATCCACGATTTTGCATTAATTAAATAACTATCTACAATGAACGCCCTTTGTTGTACTGTGAGTATCATCTTCCGCCTGCGTATTATTGTGATCAACTCGCACTTACTCAGCCGCAACTCACCCTCACACACCAAGATCCGAATTCGAAATTACTGCATGAGTGGCTCCTCTAATGGGATGCAAATCCACTCCAACCAATGCAAAAAGAGATTTGCCAAGTGCAGTTATTGCTCAGTTGAATAATCTTTCATTTCGACTTGAATGCTTTCAAACGGCTTCAGGTGTTTTCTCGACAAGCATCTCGATCCATTCTTATCTCTACACCGGGGTCACTTTTATTTGCCCCACCCTGTGCATCTTCATATACAACTCGAGTAAAAACCTCATTTCTGTACATGCAATTTCTGTTACAAAATAGTTTGTTTCAAAAGTTGCAGGAACTGGGAAGCATATAAACTGCCTGTGCAGCCAAATAGACTGACAAACAATACCCTGTGCAGAGAGATTACACATTGAATATGATCCAAAGTGCCAACGCTGCCTAAAATGTCACCCTTAGAAGATGCATTGGGTGCCTGTTCAAGTGTTAGCTTGATACTTATCAGCGGTTTTAATTTACAACACAAATAACCCTCATGTAGCTCTTGTGCAATGTTATTTCAACTCTGAAGTTTTCTCAAATATATATATATTCTCATACACACTAGTGGAAAAGCTAACACATGTAAATTCTACTTGAAGCATTTTATTACAAAAAGGTGCCTCAAATGCATGTTCTCATATACACTCTCAAAAAGCCTTATTTATGAAAGTTTTGCAAAACATTCTTTCTTGCTGTATGATTTTCCTGAAGCATTTAAGAATCAGTCATTATGGGTGAAAGAAAACCTAAAATTATATTTAAAAAGTAAACTTTTTATTATTATTATAATGTGTGGATATATATTTATACTTCTGTCACCTAAATAAAACATTGATGTATTTGATTTCTATTTATCTTATGTTTTGTTATTGTATATAATTTCATTCAGACGGAGTTTAAATAATCTAATTATCCTAGCTGAAATACAAAAAACTTGTCATTCACCATACAAATGTAATGCTGTATTTAAACTTTTTTGGCAATTCCATACTGGGATCCCTTTACATTGTATAAATTTAATGGCATACTTAACTGTTAGGCTAATTTTATGGTTTTTGTAACAGTTTTGATATTTTATTAAAGTCCTTCCATTTTTGTTTATCTGAGTGTTTTACTATTTAAAACAAACTCTTACTGGTTAACATTTTGTGTAAAATATTGTTTTAATAAGATACTTTTTTAATTTTTGACACTTAACTATGATCTTGAAATTAAAAATATGATTTGATAAACATATTAAAGTTAGTTTTTTTGTAAAAGTCTTGTTTAATGTGAGGATGCAATGTGTGGAATTGATAGGAAATCCAAACCAAAGTGACACTGTGTTAATATAATGGGAAAACATAATTTTCCCAAGACATATTTCTCCAGCTGTATATTGAATATATTTAAAAACTTATTTTTCATATGATAAATGTAACTGACTTACAGGGTGTAATTCCCCTTTTTGATATTGGTTCGAATATTTTTTGATCTTTACAAAGTAATTTTACTACAAATATTCGAACAAATTTTTAAAAAAAAGATTGGGATTTTTAAACCCTGTAAGAAACTTACATTTTTCATATAAAAACACAGTTTGTAAAAATGTTCAATGCCGCCGAAAAAAATTCTTAAAAATGTATGTTTTTTCCCATTGGTTAACACATAGACACTTAGGTTTGGAGACCGGCAGTCCTTCCCCCTTAACTATAAAACCTCACATCTAAAGTGATCTTGAGGATTGAATTCTTTTATGTATCAGAGACAAATTTTCAGTACAGAGGTCATCTGTTTCGAAACAGTTTCTATTTTCAGGAATTTTATGTACTAGCTGAAATGTCGTTTGGGTAGTCCTCTAAGCAAAATTGTAGTTTGCCGCTAAAGTCACAATATCCAGCAAACTTTTTCTTTTCTCCATGTCCGGGAATATCTTGCTCTTGTTATTATCGGGTCAATCCATTACAAACAACCCAGACCTGTTGGTCGACATTTTTGATTTTCCTGATTTTTTTACCATTTATTTCCTAATACAGTAAAACTTCTCGGGAGCGACCACCGTCCGTTCTGAGGAAAATCGGTCGTTGGGGGAGAAGTTTCTTTGAGAAGTTTCATCACTAAGCTGCTTAAATGTTCATAATTAATTTTATAAACAATGGTTTAGTAGTAAAAATTATGAAAGTATACAATTTTCATCATTTTATTATTTTATTAAATCCAAAAACAAGGTCCTATTTTTTTACAATACACATTTAAGTTACAATCTTTTAAAATAAGAAGAAATCTTTTTTTTTTCTTTTCGATTTTTCGGAAAGTACCTCATATTTCAATTTGTTTTTTTAAGTTTTGTAAAAAGACTATTTATTGAAACGACTTTAGTGTTTCGCAAATTTAAATTTCACTGGTGTTACTCCATTCTGCGAGTTTCTTAAACTCCTTGAAAATTACGACGCCCGTCGCCAATAGTCCTCGTGTAGCCTAGTGCGACGATAATTCAAACCTACCTACCTTATCTACCTCTTTGACATCAGCGTTAGCCCCTTGCTTGTGTGACAACGATCAACCCTAGAGCCCTAATAAACCCTAGTGATTTGTTTTTGGAAGGGCGTGTCCAAGCGTCACTTTGGCTGGGGATGTCAACGTACATAATGGGTCCCTACCTTACAATTGTTAACTGCAGTAGAGTGAAAGAAGCTTCCTATTGACAACTTGGACGATTCGCGGAAGGGTCTTTCGAAATGATCCTTTTAACAGCAAACAGGGGAGAGGGCTGAATTTGTTCAAACTGGTGAACCTTCCGCGCGCTTATATGGATAAAGGTAATACAAAGGATGAAAAGGGCAAACAATGACCATTGGCGGCGGGAAAGCAAGACTTCTTGGAAAAGTGACCCCCGGGTTGGTCTGGTCTTTCCGAGAGGTATTTTTAACATTAAGCCTAAGGGGGGAAAATCGGTGACTTGAAAAATTGCCCGTTTGCGGAGGTGGTCGCTTAATAGAGGTGGTCTCTTGTAGAAGTTTTACTGTACTAGGCAAAAAAAAATTGGAGCTCATTATTATTTTTTTTTTTTGGCGGGCATTTTAACTTTGCTTCAAAGACGATTTTCGGCTGAAAACTGTTTTCGCTTAAATGTATATAACTCTGTTGGATTTTATAGAAATCAAGATGAAATAAAAAAGAAAATGCTATAAACAGTTTTCTAGCACATAATATTACCAAATTAGTGGGGAAGCGGGTGATAAAAAAATGATTATTTTTTTTTACAAATAATTCGAATTTTCAGTTATCATTTTTTTGCCTCCCACTTCCGGACTAATTTGGTAATATTATGCGCTGACAAACTATAAAATTGTAGCTTAAGGCCTTAGGGGCTAAGTCACCAAATCCAGCTACATTTTTCTTTTCTCTGTGAGCGGGAATATCTTGCTCTTTTTATTACAACACATGGAGCTTTTTTTTTAAACCTCACATGGCGCACGTTTTTTTTAATGTGTCTTAATTATCATTTCTGTGCTTGCTCAAATTCCATGCTTTATACGAAGACGATAGAATGGTAGTAACCCTTGATGGAATCTAATTCAATCCCGAGAGAGTACTTACGGTTGTTTGTTAAAAAAAATTCTAAGCTTTAAATCTGCATTTCAACTGAGGAAATTTACCTTTTAAAAAAATTTCTGTGCATTTAAGTTTTTATTTAGAGATTTGCTGTCTCTTTTAAACAATGAAATGTAGCTTGCAGAAAAATATGGTGTTCTTTCTGCATATGGGGGGAATGAATGTTTTTTTAACCTTTTGCAGCTCGATTTATTGATAAATTTGGCGATTTTCTTGTTAAAACTTCCCCTAAGATTCATTCGATTGCAAATTACCGCAAATTAGAGTATTGATGATTGCGTGGTGTAGGCGGGCATGTTTTTTTGTACTAAAATTAAAGGATTAATTAAAATATGAATAATAATAACCATATTTTTATTACTTAATTAACTTATGTGTTCAAAAAAATTGGAACATAATTAGTTAGAATTTGTACTTGATTAAAACTAAATATCATGATTAGGTGAGTTTTTTATTGTTTGTATCGTTGTGTAAGTTAGTTTGGTAAAAGGAAATGAGATTTTAAACAAGTTTGTTTTTAATTTTAAAGAATTTTAAATTTAGGTATAACTTTATAGCAGTTTAAAATATATAATTCATACATAAATTTTATTGGTTTAGAATTTATTATGGACATGAATTCCAAAGATTAAAATTCATTATAATTTAATAAATAAAAATTTAATGATTTAATAACATAAATTTTATTTTTCAAAAATTTATTATTCATTGTAATGATTTAAAATGTTTTAATAAATTATTTACCATAATGATTTTAAAGTTATTATGAACATATATTAAATTTAACGGTTAAAAATTTGCTATGTATAAGTAATTACAATTTTAATATATAAAATGCGTTTTTATACTTAATATTTATTTTTAATAAATTGAGCGCCATTCTTTTGTAAATTAGAATAAATACGAATACTTTGGACCCTCGCTTGCCTTGCATATCAGGCACACCGAGCCATCGGCTACAATTAGCCGCACGCTCATAACAAGAAGTAAGTATAATAAAACAAATGGAACAATTATTTAATTAAAAACAATCATGTACAAATATTAAAGTACAAAATGCACATGCTTTTAAGGTAAAAATAATGAATTTGGAATTTTGCTACCATAATATACCGGTATGGTATATAGTATGATGCATTTAGTAATTAATAAACAAAATACATGATAGAAGTTCATTACACAGAATAGATTAATTCAATAAAGTACAACGGAATGCGGCATTTTTCTAAATCCTAAAACGGAAAAGAATATGTAAGTGCTTTGAAACTAGAATCAAAATATGAAGCGATTAACAATGACAACTTGCCCCTCCTTAAAAATTTAAGCTAATAAAAGTCGTCTCAAATTAAGGCATCAGCAAATGATTGGGGAAAGTGATCCATATCAATGGCCCGATTTCCCAGAAGTTACAAAATATTTGCAGCTGTGTTAAAGCACTAAATAGAAACTGAAACTAAGCATATCTAGACGTGATAGCTCGAAAACAAATCCTTGTTAGGGGCTGTAAAGAGCCAAATGGTTAGGATCTTAGACTTGAGATCGGAAGGTTGAGAGTTCGAGACCCGGTGCCACTGAAGACTTACCGAGTATATGCGGAGTACGTGCTCGTAAAATCTGTTGGGTCCGAAAGTCCTGTGGTCGGTCATTGTGCAGTTCACCATGGGTACAGGCATAGAGTAAATGGTTCCTGGAGAAAATTTCCCACCCCTTCGAGGGACATGTCTAACGTGTGGAGGTGATGAGAGATGGCAACATCTGTCATATGTGTTTATGTGTGACTTGTGTTTTCCTACTTGACGATGGTTTATAAGCGGGTCCTTGCTAGAGCCCTTATATGTCAACCAACCAACCAATCCTTGTTACTTTGGTGCTGAGGTAATAATTTTTTTAACGTAAAATAAAAAATAAAAAAAATCAACAGTTACTTCATTCAAAACAAAACTATGTTTTCGAAAATTTACTTTTAATATATTTTTGCAGCGCAGAAATCTCTATGTATGACCCACAGTCCAGATTTACAAATTACTGATTGATATTGTACTTCCCTTTCAGCATTGGTAAAAGATTATATTCTCATCGACACTGTTTCATAATTTTATGATAACATGAAAATCATAATCAGGTTATAAAAACCAAATAAGGAATTTATTTCGAAGTATAAAAACATGCCTTACCTGCAATACCTTTCATGAATGTATGAAAAACGAGTAAAATTATTTCTTCAGGCAGTCTTCCAATAACCTGAAAAAAATTTGAAAAATAATAAACTGAAAAAAGATCCTACTGATAAAGACTGTTTCATAATTTTATGATAACTTGAAAATCATAAACATGTAGTAAAAACCTATTTAGGAATTCATTTTCTGAGTATAAATATATGCATTACCTGCAATACCTTTCATGAATGCATGAAAAAACAAATAAAATTATTTTAATTAAGCAGTCTTTCAACATTCTGAAAAATAGTAGTCGGGGAATAAAACTCATACAAGTGATATCTAACAAAGAGTGCTCTAAAAAGAGTTACTTATACAAACAAGTACGTCCTTATTATTTGTAAGAAAAAAAACTTCCTAACCAGTTCTGGGCAAAAAGTTCTTACCAATGAATAATCCCAAAGAGCAAAATTTCATACCCACTAAGGAAAACCCTCATACAGGTGAAAACAAGAAACAATTCTGTCCCAAACCTCAACTCAAAGGGCATCTTCTAGTACACACTGTTGAAAAACCTCATGCATGCGAGTTTTGCAACAAACAGTTTTCTCAAAAGGGTAACTTTCAACAACACCTCCTTGTACACACTGGTGTAAAACCTCATGCTTGTGAGATTTGCAACAAGCAGTTTTCTCAAAAAATCGACCTCAAAAGACACCTCCTTGTACACACTGGTGAAAAACCTCATGCTTGTGAGATTTGCAATCAACAATTTTCTCATAACGGTAACCTCAAAAAACACCTCCTTGTACACACTGGTGAAAAACCTCATGCTTGTGAGATTTGCAATCAACAATTTTCTCATAAAAGTAACCTAAAAACACACCTCCTTTTACACACTGGTGAAAAACCTCATGCTTGTGAGATTTGCAACAAACAGTTTTCTCAAAAAGTAGACCTCAACAGACACCTCCTTTTACACACTGGTGAAAAACCTCATGCTTGTGAGATTTGCAACAAACGATTTTCTCAAAAAGGTGACCTCAAGAAACACCTCCGTGTACATACAGGCGAAAAACCTCATGCTTGTGAGATTTGCAACAAACAATTTTCTCAAAAATCTGACCTCAAAAAACACCTCCTTATACACACTGGTGAAAAACCTCATGTATGTGAATTCTGCAACAAACGCTTTTCTCAAAGAGGTCACCTCCAAAAACATATCCATTTACACACGGGTGAATAACCTCACACACTTGAATTGTGCAACAATTTTCCTTGAAAATAAATGTCGAAATGCACCTCATATCGCACTCTGGGAAAAGCTGAATGTTTGCTAGACAGGCAAACGATAAATCTTTAAAGACACCACGACACAAATAACCCTCATGTAGCTCTTGTTATTTCAACTCTCTATGTTATTTCTTGCAATGTTATTTCAACTCTCTAAGTTGCCTTAATATATATATATATTCTCATACACACTAGTGGAAAAGCTTACACATGTAAATTCTACTTGAAGCATTTTATTACAAAAAGGTGCCTCAAATGCATGTTCTCATATACACTCTCCAAAAGCCTTATTTATGAAAGTTTTGCTAAACATTCTTTCTTGCTGTCTGATTTTCCTGGAACATATTTAAAAATCATTTTTTGATGTTATGGGGGAAAGCATAAACTAAAATTATCTTTAAAAAGTAAATTTTTTATTATTATAATGTGTGGAAATATATATACTTCTGTCACCTTAATAAGACATTTAAGTATTTAATGTATCTGTATCGTATGTTTTGTTATTGTATATAATTTCATTCAGACGCAGTTTAAATAATCTAATTATCCTAGCTTAAAAATAAAAAAAACTTGTCATTTACACTACAAATGTAATGTTGTAATTAAACTTTTTTTGTTAATTCCATACTGGGATCCTTTTACATTGTATAAATTTAATGGTATATGCATCTGATGTCTATGTATCTTATGTTTTGTTATTTTATATATTTTCATTCAGATGCTGTTTAAATAATCTAAATATCCTAGCTTAAAACAAAAACTTGTCACTTATGATACAAAAGTAATACTGTATATCAACTTTTTTGGCAATTCCTTACTGGAATCCTTTTATATTGTATAAATTTAATGGCATATGTAACTGTTAGGCTAATTTAATGCAAAAGGTAACAGTTTTGTTCTTATATTAAAGGCCTTCAATTTGTTTATCTAAGTGTTTTACTGTTTAAAAAAACTTATTATTATTGATTACATTCTATGTAAAATGTTGTGTTTATAAGATACTTTTTTTTGTCTTGAGAATAAAATTAATTATCGCCATGAAATTAAAAATGTGATTTGATAAACATATTAAAGGTAGTTTTCTAAGTTCTGTTGCATGTTTTATGTGAGGCAATGTGTGGATTGGATGGAAAATCCAAACCAAAGTGCCTCTGTGTTAATCCAATGGGAAAACATAATTTTCCAATACGCATCTCTTCAGCTGTATTGAATACATTTTATCTCATGTTTTGTTATTGTATATAAATTCATTCAGACGGAGTTTAACCCTTTCGCTACGATTGATTTTTGGTTCCTCGTAAGATTTGCAAGGAATAATATTATCGAATCCTTAGTTGTTCGGGCGTTTTGGGGCGCTTCAGTAAAGAAAGGGTTAAATAATCTAATTATCCTAGCTTAAATATAAAAAACTTGTCATTCACGATATAAATGTAATGCTGTATTTGAACTTTTTTGGCAATTCCATACTGGGATCCTTTCACATTGTATAAATTTAATGGCATATGTTACTGCTAGGCTAATTTAATGCAATATATTTTGTAATAGCTTTGTTCTTTTATTAAAGTCCCTCCATTTTTTTATCTAAGTGTTTTACTATTTAAAAAACTTATTATTATTGATTAAATTCTATGTAAAATGTTGTGTTTATAAGATACTTTTTTTTTCTTGAAAATAAAATTAATTATCACCATGAAATTAAAAATGTGATTTGATAAACATATTAAAGGTAGTTTTCTAAGTTCTGTTGAATGTTTTATGTGAGGATGCAATGTGTGGATTGTAATGGGAAATCCAAACCAAAGTGCCTCTGCGTTAATCCAATGGAAAAACATGATTTTCTAAGACATATTTCTCAAGCTGTATTAAATATATTAACAAACTTCTCTTTTATAGGATAAATGGAAATGACTTACAGGGTGTAATTCACTTTTTTGAAATTGGTTCGAATGTTTTTTGTTTTTCAAAAAAATAATTTTACAACAAAATATTCGATCTAATTAAAAAAAAAGAGTGGGATTTTTAAACCCTGTAAGTCAGTTACATTTTTCACATAAAAACGCATTTTGTAAAAATGTTCAATGCCGCCGAAAAAAATTCTTAGAAATGTATGATCATTTTTCATTGGATTAACACATAGACGCTTTGGTTTGAGACCGGCAGTCATTTCCCCTTAGCTATAAAATCTCACTTCTAAATGATCTTGAGGATTGAAATCTTTCATGCATCAGAGACAAAGTTTCAGAACATAGGTCAACTATTTAAAACAGTTTCTATATTCAGGAATTTTATGTAAGAGTTGAATTTGGTTTGGGGAGTCCTTCAAGTAAAATTGTAGTTTGCTGTCACATGCTCACGTTTTATGTATCTTATTCATCATTTGTGTGCATGCTCAAATTCCATGTTTTATATAACGGAGGTGGAATAGTAGTAACCCAAGATGAAACCTTATTCCATATCGAGGACTATTGACTGTGTTAAGAATTCTTTCATGCCTTAAAACTGCATTTCAACTGAGGAAATTTGCCTTTTAAAAAAAAGTTGCCGTGTATTAACTTATTTGTTTAGAGATTTGCTGTAACTTTTAAACAATGAAATGCAGATTGCATAAAAAATATGGTTGGGTTTCTTTATATGTATAAATGTTTTTATTTATTTAACCTTTTTGGCTCGATTTATTGCTAAATTTTTTGCGATTTCCGCGTTTGGGTCTCCCCCTAATATTCGTTTGATTGCAAATGCCAGCAAATTAGTGTATTTATGACTGCGTTATGGTGTATGCGGGCATTTTTTTTTTTTTTTTTTTTGTGAGTGTTAAAATCAAAGGATTAATTAAAATATGAATAATAATAATCATATTTTTTTTACTTAATTAATTTTTGTGTTAAAAAATTGGAAAATAATTAGTTCCAATTTATACTTAAAACTAATATCATGATTAGGTAAGATTTTTGTTACATTAATTTGTATCTGTGTGTAACTTAGTTTGGTAAAAGGATGTTAGTTTTTTAATAAGTTATTTTTATAATTTTGAAAAAGTTTATTTAAAATGCGGGCAGGGTTTTAATTTATTGAAATTTAGGTAACAAAAATATATTATATACAACATTAAAATATATTATTCAAACATAAATTTTAATGGTTTTGAATTTATTATGGATATAAATTTTAACAGTTTAAAATTCATTATAATTTAATAAATAAAAATTGAATGGTTTCAAAAAAATTATTATTTTTTAAATTTATTATTTAGTGTAATGATATAATTACATAAAATATTTTAATAAATATTTAGTATATTGAATTAAAAGTTATTATGAACATTAAATTTAACGGTTAAAAATTTGCTATGCATAAGTAATTACAATTCAAATTAATGAAATACATTTTTAATTACTTAAAAATTATTTAAAAAAAATTAAAAGCCATTCATTTTTTGTAAATTATAATAAATACTAATATTTTGTACCCTCGCTTGCCTTGCTTAAGGGGAGCGGACACCCCCATTCCCTTTCCTACCTCGATCGGGCTGGCTAATGCTACGTCTATGGGGGGGGGGGATGGTTTTTGTTCCAAAAAAAAGCAAAGAAATTATAGGAATATTTTGATGCGGTTTTTTTAAATTCATAAAACTCCAATAAAGGTGTGCTTTTAGATGTTTTTTTTTTTTTCAAAACGCTATTTACTTTTTTTTAATCTAAATTTTTTTCGATTAAAAAAAAGTAAATAACGTTTTTAAATAAATAACCTCAAAAAGCACACCTTTATTGGAGTTTTATGAATTTAAAAAAAAACGCATCAAAATATTCCTATAATTTATTTGCTTTTTTTGAAACAAAAACCATTTTCCCCCCATAGACTTAGCATTAGCCAGCCCGATCGAGGTAGGAAAGGGAATGGGGGTGTCCGCTCCCCTTAAGCAAGGCAAGCGAGGGTACAAAATATTAGTATTTATTATAATTTACAAAAAATGAATGGCTTTTAATTTTTTTAAATAATTTTTATTTAAATAATACGACTGGACGCTCGTAACAAGAATGGAACAATTATATTTAATAAAAAATAATCATGTACAAAACAAATATTAAAGTACAATAACTTCACGCGCTTGTAAGGTAAAAATAATGAATTTGGAATTTTGCTACTATAATATCGGTACAGCATAGTGTATTTAGTAAACACTACGCAAAATACTTGATAGAAGTTCAGCAACCAGAATAGGTTATAAATTCATTTAGGTACAATGATATGCGGCACTGTTCTAAATCCTAAAACGGAAAAGAATATCTTAGTTATTTGAAATTTAAGCGCCAACTTGCGACTCCTTAAAAACCTAAGGCATCTCAAAACAAGGCACCAGCAAATGATGAAGGAGAAAGTGATCCATTTCAGTGGCACCGATTAAAAAATTATAAAATTTTTGTGCTGTGTTAACACTTTACCTCCGGGCGTCGACTGACCCGTAGACTAAAAATCTTCTAGACCGGCAACTTAATCTAATGCCTAGCTCTTCTAACGTGTCGAAAGCAACTAAAACACTATTAAAGGTTGATTTGTTGATTGGCATAATTGTACTTTCAATTGTAGAGCTACTGTTTCTTCGGAATGTTCTCTGTTAAAAAAAAGTTACCCACTAGTGATTATTTCAACCGTTAGTCATCCTTTTACATTGGACCTTTTTGACAATGTGAACAAATAACATTTTGAGTTAATTGCATGACACAAAATTTGCATAAGGGTCCGTCTTAATATTAAAAATGTTACGAACTTTAAAATTTTCAATAGCAACACCCAATTTTAATTACTTAGAAATGTGAAAAACCCTCGAAAACCCCTAAATCTAAGTTTTTGTTACATTTGGATGAATATTTGACGAGTTATTCAATCGAATCACTTGTGGATCTTTGGGGGACCATGTCTAAAATGACAAGCGTAGTCAGTCTGTAGGTTTATTAATGGAGAAAAAGAAGCACAAGGTCAAATATCTTGAGGATGGGCCTACGAGGGATATAAAAGTCAATGAGTAGCTGTATATATTCAAAAAATAAAGTCGAAAATAAGTTGTAGTAAAAAATAGATCCCTATCGTCACTTGATAAGGGTTCCAAATTACGAGATGTCATTGGCTCTGTTAAATCTCCTAAAGGTGACTGCAAATAGGCAGCCAGAAACCATTACATTAGTTCCCTTAGACACAAAGGGGGCGCGCTAGTTTCTATGTCAATTTCAATGTAGAAATTCTCCAATGAGAGTTTGAAACTTAGAGTGTTCTTAGTCAGTCGACGCCCGTAGGTAAAGTGTTAAAGCTACAAATAGAAACTGAAACTAAGCATATCTAGCCGTGATGGCTCAAAAACAAAATACCATTCACGAATGCATGAAAAACGAGTAAAATAATTGTAATTAGGCAGTCTTCCAATAAACTGAAAAAAATATTTGAAAGATAATAAACTGAAGAAAGATACATACAAGCGAGTCAAACAAAGAGTGTTCTGAAAAAAGTTATTTTTACAAACAAGTACCTCCTCATTAACTGTAAAAAAAACTTCCCAGCTTAGTTCTGGGCAAAAAGTTCTTACCAATGAATAATCCCAAGAAGCAAAATTTCATACCCACTAAGGAAAACTGTCATACTGGTGAATACAAGAAATGGTACTGTCTAAAACCCTATGCGTGTGAGCATTGCAATAAAGAATTTTCTCTTAAGTGTAACCTCAAAAAACACCTTATTATACACACTGGCGAAAAACCTCATGAATGTGAGATTTGCAACAAACAGTTTTCTCAAAAAGGTGACCTCAGAAGACACCTCCTTTTACACACTGGTGAAAAACCTCATGCTTGTGAGATTTGCAATAAACAGTTTTCTAAAAAAAGTGACCTCAAAAGACACCTCATTTTACACACTGGTGAAAAACCTCATGCTTGTGAGATTTGCAATAAACAGTTTTCTAGAAATGATTCTCTCAAAATACATCTCCTTTTGCACACTGGTGAAAAACCTCATTCTTGTGAGATTTGCAACAAACAGTTTTCTCAGAAAAGTAACCTCAAACAACACCTCCTTGTACACACTGGCGAAAAACCTCATGTATGTGAGATCTGCATTGAACAGTTTTCTCAAAAAGGTAACCTCGAAAGACACCTCCTCTTGCACGCTGGTGAAAAACCTCATGCTTGTGAGATTTGCAACAAACAGTTTTCTCAAAAAAGTGTCCTAAAAAAACATCTCCTTGTACATACTGGCGAAAAACCTCATGTATGTGAGATCTGCATTGAACAGTTTTCTCAAAAAGGTGAATTCAAACGACACCTCCTTGTACACACTGGCGAAAAACCTCATGCTTGTGAGATTTGCAACAAACAATTTTCTCAAAAAGGTGACCTCAACAGACACCTCCTTTTACACACTGGTGAAAAACTTCATGCTTGTGAGATTTGCAACAAGCAATTTTCTCAAAAAGGTGACCTCAACAGACATTTCCTTTTACACACTGGTGAAAAACCTCATGCTTGTGAGATTTGCAACAAGCAATTTTCTCAAAAAGGTGACCTCAACAGACACCTCCTTTTACACACTGGTGAAAAACCTCATGCTTGTGAGATTTGCAACAAGCAATTTTCTCAAAAAGGTGACCTCAACTTACACCTCCTTTTACACACTGGTGAAAAACCTCATGCTTGTGAGATTTGCAACAAACAATTTCCTCAAAAAGGTGACCTCAACAGACACCTCCTTTTACACACTGGTGAAAAACCTCATGCTTGTGAGATTTGCAACAAGCAATTTTCTCAAAAAGGTGACCTCAACTTACACCTCCTTTTACACACTGGTGAAAAACCTCATGCTTGTGAGATTTGCAACAAACAATTTCCTCAAAAAGGTGACCTCAACAGACACCTCCTTTTACACACTGGTGAAAAACCTCATGCTTGTGAGATTTGCAACAAGCAATTTTCTCAAAAAGGTGACCTCAACTTACACCTCCTTTTACACACTGGTGAAAAACCTCATGCTTGTGAGATTTGCAACAAGCAATTTTCTCAAAAAAGTGACCTCAACAGACACCTCCTTTTACACACCGGTGAAAAACCTCATTCTTGTGAGATTTGCAACAAACAGTTTTCTCAAAAAGGTGACCTCAACATACACTTTCTTTTACACACTGGTGAAAAACCTCATGCTTGTGAGATTTGCAACAAACAATTTTCTCTAAAAGGTAACCTCAGAAGACACCTCCTTACACACACTGGAGAAAAACCTCATGTATGTGAATTCTGCAACAAACGCTTTTTTCGAAAAGGTCACCTCCAAAAACATCTCGTCTTGCATGTGGGTGGTTAACCTCACACACGTGAATTTTACAACAATCTTCTTTAAAAATAAATCTCAAAATGCACCTCCTATTGCACACCGGGAAAAAGCCTTATACATTTGCTAGACAGACAAACGATAAATCTTTAAAGGCACTCTCTCACACATGCCACAATGTATGAAATGGATTTTTGTGAAAAACCACCATCCTTAATGTGTTCTAATTTAGATGGCGGAGATTATACATGAGTTTTGATACAATTTTTTCCGAGAGCTACCCTTATATAACAAGGTGGTGAAATAAAAGTAGCCCTGCCGTGGAGATAGGAATAGTATATAATTGTAATCTAGTCAAAAACTATCATCAGAAGACTCCCGTTTGCTAAGTAAAGCTATTGATCGCTTGAATATTAAGCCCAAACAAACGCTTGGCGAATTATTTGCGAGGGAAAATGCTATGGTTTGACTAGCTAGTTAGAATGCAACATGAACTGACAGTTTGTACTTTACTTTGTTCAGCTGTTCGAGAAAAAGGTACAATAGTGATTTTTTTTTACCATTATTTATCCTAGAGAGTAGGACCTTTTTGTTTTTGTTAATAGTAAGACGTTTGATTGACAATACAAGACAATTGTTTACAATACACAAATTCTTGTGTTTGGACCAGTTTTCACAGGGTTCCCACGCCCCCTTGAAAGTCCTTAAAAAGTCCTTGATTTTGATTTTCGTTTTCAAGGACCCCTTTATACTCCTTGATTTTGACCAAAAATTATTGAAGAGTCCTTGATTTTTATTTTTGATTTCAAGGACACTCTAAATACCCCTTGATTTTTATCAACAATCGTCGATAGTCCTTGATTTTTTTTCTTCCGCGACAGCGCGCAACCGTTCGAAATCATGGAGGAATGTTCGAAATAGGGGAACTCATTTTCTAAAACACTGCCAACACAGTGATAAATGGCGCGTCTAGCACTTCCGCAAACAAAACGTCATTAGACAGAGGAACCGGTAGTATTTTGGCAAAATCCTTTTTCCCTCTGATATGGTTGCTATAACATCTGGCGTTGGCGATATTTCAAACGATGTTTTTTTTAAAAAATTATGTTTATATTAGTTATTTTATAAATTTTGGTTTATTTGTTTAAATTGTGTCATATGATTAAGGGTCCTTGAAATTTTTTGGGGGGTCCTTGAAAAGTCCTTAAAAAGTCTTTGATTTTTATTTTGAAAGAAGAGTGGGAACCCTGTTTCAGAATGCTTTTGTTCTTGTTCAAAACAGATCCTGCCTGACGCCGTTTCTCAACTTATCATTACATAAAACTCCATTTTGGCCATCTTGCACCTTTAAATACTTTAACAAACAACTGGCTACATTTTATCCAAGATTTTGCTTTATTTAAATAACAATCTACAATGAACGCCCTTTGTTGTAATGCGAGTATCATCTTTGCCTGTGCATTATTGTGATCAATTCACACTTACCCAGCCGCAACTCATCCTCACACACTAAGATCAGAATTCGAAAGTAGTCCATGAGTGGCTCCTCTAATGGGATGCAAATCCACTCCAACCAATGCAAAAAGAGATTTGCCGTGTGAAGCTATTGCTCGCTTGAATAATCTTTCATTTCGCCTTGAATGCTTTCAAACGGCTTCAGCATTTTTCTCGACGAGCATCTCAATTTATTCTTATCTCTACACCGGGGTCACTTTTATTGGCGCCACCCTGTGCATCTTCAAATATGCGTCGAGTAAAAACCTCATTACTGTGCTATGCAATTTCTGTAACAAAATATTTTCTTTCCAAAGTAGCAGGAACTGGGAAGCGTATAAACAGCCTGTGCAGCCAAAACCACTGACAAACAATATAATACCCTGTGCAGAGGGATTACTCATTGAATATATGCTCCAAAGTGCCAACGCTGCCTAAAATGTCACCCTTCGAAGATGCATTGGGTGCCTGTTCAGGTGTTGGTTCGATACTTATCAGCGGTTTTAATTTACAACGCAAAAAGTTCTTATGTAGCTCTTGTGCATTGTTATTTCAACTCTGTGAAGTTTCCTCAAATATATGTATTCTCATTCACACTAGTGGAAAATCTTAGACATGTAAATTCTACTAGAAGCATTTTATTACAAAAAGGTGCCTCAAATGCATGTTCTCATATACACGCTCAAAAAGCCTTATTTACGAGGGTTTTGCAAAACATTCTTTCTTGCTGTATGATTTTCCTGAAGCATTTAAGAATCAGTTTTTGACATTATGGGTGAAAGCAAAACTTAAAATTGTCTTTAAAAAGTAAACTTTTTATTATTATAATGTGTGGATATATTTATACTTTTGTCACCTAAATAAAACATCTATGTATTTGATGTCTATTTATCTTATGTTTTGTTATTTTATATATTTTCATTCAGACACTGTTTAAAAAATCTAAATATCCTAGCTTAAAACAAAAACTTGTCATTTACGATACAAATGTAATTCTGTTCATCAACTTTTTTGGCACTTCCTTACTAAATAATCCCTTTATATTGTATAAATTTAATGGCATATGTTACTGTTAAGCTAATTTAATGCAATATGTAACAGTTTTGTTCTTTTATTAAAGACCTTCCATTTTTTTTTTATCTTAAGTGTTTAACTATTTTTAAAAAATACTATTATTGATTAACATTTTATGTAAAATATTGTGTTTATATGATACTTTTTTCATTATTTAAAATAAAATTATCATCTTGAAGTTAAAAATATATGATTTGATCTACATATTAAAGTTAGTTTTCTATATAAGTTCTGTTGAATGTTTTATGTGAGGATATGCAATGTGTGGATTTGAAGGAAAATCCAAACCAAAGTGCTTCTGTGTTAATCCAATGGGAAAACATAATTTTCCAAGACACATTTCTTCAGCTGTATTAAACATATTTACAAACTGCTTTTTTATAGGATAAATGTAACTGACTGACAGGGTGTAATTCCTCTTTTTGAAATTGGTTCGAATATTTTTTGATTTTCAAAAAAATAATTTTACAATAAAATATTTGATCGAATTTTTTTAAAAAAAAAAGTGGAGTTTTTAAATCCTGTAAAACACTTTTATTTTTCATATAAACACGTAATTTGTAAAAATTTTCAACGCTGCCGAAAAAATTTCTTAAAAATGTTTTATTTATTTTTCCATTGGATTAACCCTCTAATGCATGAATTTTATTTTCATCCCCAAAAAATATATATGTATCCTTGATACTCACACATTATGGGAAAAATACTAAAAAAAAATTTAACTGCATTAGAATTTAAATAATTTTAAATTCTAATTATTTTTTGTAAAAAGTTTCCATGCGACAAAAACCAACTGCAAAATTCCACTTTTGATAATAATGACTAGAAAACTACTAAAAATATTTCAAAATAACATTTTTTAACTAAGATTAATTTTTCAAAACAATTTATTAGTATTTAGTACTAATATTATTATTCTTTGAATACTGCCAAAAACGTAATTTCACAAAAGTTAATAACCTCACTCTTTAATTTTGAATATTGACTTTTACTACTGTCATCTATAAGAATTATTAGTAGCTAAAACTTTAAAATGAAATGTAATAGATGAAAAAAACACAGATTTGTCTTGGAGGAGCTCTAATTTAATAGAATAAAGTGGATTATGTTACTTGTTACCAAACGGTTACATTATGCATTAGAGGGTTAACACATAGACACTTTGGTTGGGAGACCAGCAGTCATTCCCCCTTTTACCATAAAACCTCACATCTAAATGATCTTGAGGATTGAAATCTTTCATGTATCAGAGGTCATCTGTTTATAAACAGATTATTCTCTTTACAAGAATTTTAAGTTAAAATGTGGTTTGGGCAGTCCTCTAAGCAAAATTGTAGCTTTTTGCAGGTGCTAAGTCTCAATATCCAGCTGCCTTTTTCTTTTCTCCGTGATCGGGAATATCTTGCTGGCTCTTGTTATCATAACACATTTAACTTTTTCTTACCTCACATACACACAGTTTATGTACAGCTGGGGGGAAAAAAACGCTCCACCCTTCGTTTCTCGGCTGCTATTGGTCAAGGAACTTTATGAAGGTGTCATTTTTCAGGAAATAGCGTAAGGAATTTAGAACTGGCAACAAAAATTTCATAAGGGGTCGTCTACAAATTAAAATGAGTACCAACTTTGAAAATTTCAATGGCAACACCCATTTTTTTTACATAAAAATGTTTTTTATTTTGAAATTAGAAATTCAGAAATAAAATAGAGACTAGAAGATAAAAAGTTTTAATTTTAATTTAAGTCGCATATACAGTTATTTATAACGAACAGATTTTCAAATGCGATTAGTTATAATCACATTGACTAACATGATTATTGCATTAATGTTTCACATTTTTTATGCAATTTTTTTGTTTCATTAATATTGCTGCAAAAAGTTTGTTAAAAATTTGTCGCCCATTATCGGTAATATAAACCACGTATTTCAAAACGAGGGTTACAACCTTAACACGATATTTAAGGAAAGCAAAATTAAATTATTCAGAATAATTGGGCAATGATTTATAATCAAGGAAAGTGAGCACTAATAATTTTAAACAAGCAATGTGGTAACAATAAAATGTACTGAAAACCGAATTCCAATTATATTTTAGCATATTTATTTTTGATACTCACTTCTTGAAATTGTATTGGAAACACATATTTAAAAACATAGTAATCGATGTAATTTAAAGTTAATTCGACAAACAAAATACATTGCATGCACTTGAAATAAGAAAAGATTTTCAGATTTTTTTCAGACATCAATAATTTGAATAAACATTTATCAGCAAATGCTTTTCAATCACCAAACGATAATGCAAGTTAGGATCGAATTCGCCAAGTAATTTTTTACACGATCCCTAAAATTCGTCTTTTTCAGTTATTTTACAATAACTCGGCAAATAATTGTTTTTGAATAAAAAAATTTGGGATTTTGGTTCTACTTGATCTAATTTATCGATTTATGTAAAAAAAAAATGGGGTTGCTATTCATGTTTTATTTTTTATTATTTAAATTTAAATAAAAATTATTAAAATAATGGCAATTATAGAAAATAATGGCTAAAAATTTGCTCTGCATAAGTAATTACAATTTAAATTAATAAAATACGGTTTCAATTACTTAAAAAGTATTTTCATTTTTTCTAAATTATAATAAATACTAATGGAACAAATATATTTAATTAAAAAAAATCATGTAAAAATACTATTTGAGTGCAAAAACTTCACACGTTTGTAAGGGAATGCGGCACATTTCTAAATCCCAAAATAGCGGAAAAGAATATGCCAGTGCTTTGAAACTTGAATCGAATGCGAAGGATGCGAAGCGATAAAGAAAGCCAACTTTGCATTTCTGAAAGACCATGTCTTCTCATAGTAAGGCATCAGCAATTGGTATGGGGAAAGTGATCCATTTCAGTTGCCCCGAGTTACAAAATTCTCGTAGCTGTGTTAAAGGTATTAAAAGAAATAGAAATTAGGCATATCTTGTCGTGATGGCACAAAAACGAATCCTTGTTTTAGTTTGGTGTTATGGTAATATTTTTTTTGAACGTGAAATAAAAAAAAGTCAACTGTTACTTCATTCAATACTATACCATGTTTTCGAAAATTTACTTTTTATATATTTTTGCAACGCAGAAATCTCTATGTATTATCCGCAGTCCAGATGTACAAATTACTGATTGATATTGTATTTCTCGTTCAGCATTGGTAAACGATTATATTCTAATCAAGACTGTTTCATAATTTTATGATCACTTGACATGAGCAGGTTGTAAAACCAATTTAGGAATTTATTTCTAAGTATGATATATGCCCTACCTGCAATACCTTTCATGAATGATGAAAAACGAGTAAAATTATTTTAATTCGGCATTCTTATAACCTGAAAAAAAATTTGAAAAATAATAAACTGAAAAACGATACAAGTAAGTCGAACAAAGAGTGTTCTGAAAAAAAGTTATTTTTACAAACAAGTACCTTCACATTAATTGTAAAAAACTTCCTAGCTAGTTCTGGGCAAAAAGTTCTTACCAATGAATAATCCCAAAGAGCAATTTGTCATACCCACTAAGGAAAACCCTCATACAGGTGAAATCAAGAAACAATTCTGTTCCAAACCTCAACTCAAAGGGCATCTTCTAGTACACACTGTTGAAAAACCTCATGCATGCGAGTTTTGCAACAAACACTTTTCTCAAAAGGGTAACCTTCAACAACACCTCCTTGTACACACCGGTGAAAAACCTCATGCTTGTGAGATTTGCCACAAACAGTTTTCTCAGAGAAGCCACCTCAAACATCACCTCCTTGAACACAATGGTGAAAAACCTCATGCTTGTAAGATTTGCAATAAACAATTTTCTTATAAATGTGACCTCAAAAAACACCTTCTTATACACACTGGCGAAAAACCGCATGCTTGTGAGATTTGCGCTAAACAGTTTTCTCAGAGAAGCCACCTCAAACAACACTTCCTTGTACACACTGGTGAAAAACTTTATGCTTGTGAGATTTGCAATAAACAATTTTCTCAGAAAAGTGAACTCAAAATACACCTCCTTACACACACTGGAGAAAAACCTCATGTATGTGAATTCTGCAACAAACGGTTTTCTCAAAAAGGTCACCTCCAAAAACATCTCCGTTTACATGTGGGTCTTTAACCTCACACCTGTGAATTGAAAAACAATCTTGTTTAAAAATAAATCTTAAAAAGCACCTCGCATCGCACCCTGGGAAAAAGTCTGATATTTGCTAGCCAGGCAAACAATTAATCTTTAAAGGAACCCCCCCCCCCCCCATGCCACGATGGATAAACTTCTTTAAAAGGTCTCTGCAAAGCATCTCCTTGTAGACATACTGAAGATGACTTCTAATTGAAGCAAGTCTCTCATATAGCACATACTATTGCAAGCTAGTAAAATAACACCCTTTTTTAGTTTTGTTTAAAAAAAAATTCCGACAGCCACCCTTTAAATACAGGGTGTCGCAAATAAAAGTGTCCCAGTCATGGAGATAGGAATAAGATGCAATTGTAATCAAGTTAAAAACCAACACAAAATCCTCAAATTTGCTAAGTGATGCCAATGATCGTTCAAATATTAAGCCTAAACAAACGCTTGGCGAATAATTTGCTTTTAACAATTTTGTGGTTTAATCGCTTGTTGGAATACAACATGAAATGACGGTTTTTGCAGCTGTTCATAAAAGTGTACACTAGTGATTTTTTCAACTATTATTTATCCTAGAGAATAGGACCTTTTTTGTTTTAGTTAATAAAAGACGATCTATTGACAGTTCTAGACAATTTATTGCAAGAGACAAAATCTAGTGTTAGAACCAGTTTTAGAATGCTTTTGGCCTTGTTCAAAACAGATCCAGTCTGACGCTATTTCGTAACTAATCTTTGCTTAAAACTCTATTTTGGCCCTTTTGCAGCTTTAAATACTTCAACAAAACAACTGGCCACATTTCATCTACGATTTTGATTTAATTAAATACCTATCGACAATGAACGCCCTTTGTTGTACTGTGAGTATCATCTTCGCCTGCGCATTATTGTGATCAACTCACACTTACCCAGCCGCAACTCACCCTTACACGCCAAGATCTGAACTCGAAAATACTCCATGAGTGTCTCTTCTAATGGGATGCAAATGCACTCCAACCAATGCAAAAAGAGATTTGCCAAGTGCAGTTATTGCTCGCTTGAATAAACTTTCATTTCGACTTGAATGCTTTCAAACGGCTTCAATAGTTTTCTCGAAAGCCATCTCAGTTTATTCTTATCTCTACACCGGGGTCACTTTTATTTGCCCCACCCTGTGCATCTTCATATACGACTCAAGTAAAAACCTCATTTCTGTGCTATGCAATTTCTGCAACAAAATATTTTCTTTCAAATGCTGCAGGAACTGGGAAGCGTATAAACTGCCTGTGCAGCCAAATAGACTGACAAACAATACCCTGTGCAGAGAGATTACACATTGAATATGCTCCAAAGTGCCAACGCTGCCTAAAATGTCACCCTTAGAAGATGCATTGGGTGCCTGTTCAAGTGTTGGTTTGATACTTATCAGCAGTTTTAATTTACGACACAAATAACCCTCATGTAGCTCTTCTGCAATGTTATTTCAACTCTCTAAAGTTGCCTTAAATATATATATTTCTCATACACACTAGTGAAAAAACTTACACATGTAATTTCTACTTGAAGCATTTTATTACAAAAAGGTGCCTCAAATGCATGTTCTCATATACACTTTCCAAAAGCCTTATTTATGAGGGTTTTTCAAAACATTCTTCCTTGCTGTCTGATTTTCCTGGAACATATTTAAGAATCATTTTTTGATATTATGGATGAAAGCATAAACTAAAATTATCTTTAAAAAGTACATTTTTTATTATTATAATGTGTGGAAATATATGTACTTCTTTCACCTTAATAAAACATCTATGTATTTGATGTCTATGTATCTTATGTTTTGTTATTTTATATATTTTCATTCAGATGCTGTTTAAATAATCTAAATATCCTAGCTTAAAACAAAAACTTGTCACTTACGATACAAATGTAATACGGTATATCATCTATTTTGGCAATTCCTTACTGGAATCCTTTTATATTGTATAAATTTAATGGCATATGTAACTGTTAGGCTAATTTATTGCTATATGTAACAGTTTTGTTCTTTTATTAAAGACCTTCAATTTGTTTATCTAAGTGTTTTACTATTTAAAAAACTTATTATTTTTGATTACATTCTATGCAAAATATTGTGTTTATAAGTTACTTTTTTTTGTCTTGAAAATAAAATTAATTATCGCCATGAAATTAAAAATGTGATTTGATAAACATATTAAAGGTAGTTTTCTAAGTTCTGTTGCATGTTTTATGTGAGGCAATGTGTGGATTGGATGGGAAATCCAAACCAGTGACACTACGTTAATCCAATGGGAAAAATAATTTTCCAAGACGCATCTCTTCAGCTGTATTGAATACATTTAAAAGCTGCTTTTTTATAGGATAAATGGAAATGATTTACTGGGTGTAATTCACTTTCTTGAAATTGGTGCGAATGTTTTTTGATTTAAAAAAAATAATTCTACAACAAAATATTTGAACGAATTTTGTTTTTTAAATGGTGGGATTTTTATACCCTGTAAATGATTTTGAAGAATGAAATCTTTCATGTATTAGAGACAAAGTTTCGGACAAAGGTCATCTGTTTATAAACAGTTTCTCTTTTCCAGAATTTTATGTTAAAATGTGGTTTGGGAAGTCCTCTATGCAAAATTGTATTTTTCGCGAGCGCTAAGTCACAATATCCAGCAGCAGCCTTTTTCTTTTCTTCATAATCGGGAATATCTTGCTCTTGTTATCATAACACATATAACTTTTTCTTACCTCACATACACACGTTTTATGTATCTTATACTTATTCATAATTTCTGTGCATGCTCAAATTCCATGTTTTTATAACGAAGGTAGAATAGTTTAGTAATCCTAGGTGGAATTTAATTCAATAACGAGGACTTTATATATATATATATATGTTAAGAATTTTTACAAGCCTTAAATCTGCATTTCAACTGAGGAAATTTGCCTTCCAAAAAAAAAAAAAAATGCTGTGCATTAAGTTCTTTGTTAAGAGATTTGCTGTAACTTTTATACAATGAAATGTAGATTGCATAAAAAAAATATATGGTTGGGTTTCTTTATATGTATGCATGTTTTTTTTATTATTATTGTTTTTTTTTAACTTTTGCTGCTCGAGGCTCGATTTATTTAAATTTAGCTATTTCCTCGTTTGGGTCTTCCTCTAAGATTCGTTCGAATGCATTTAACAGCAAATTAGAGTATTAATGACTGCGTTATGGTGTATGGGGACAAGGTTTTTTTATATTAAAATTAAGGGATTAATTAAAATATGAGAGTAACCATATTTTTTACTTAATTTTTGTGTTAAAAAATTGTTAAATAATTACTTCCAATTTATACTTGATTAAAACTGATATCATGATTAGGTGAGTTTTTTTATTATTATATTGATTAGTATTTTAGTGTAACTTAGGATGGGAAAAGGAAATTAGTTTTTAAATATATTTCTTTTTAATTTTAAAGAAATTAATTTAAAATTTAGGTATAACATTATAACAGTTTAAAAAGTATTGTTCATAAATAATTTTTTATGGTTTTGAATTTATTGTAGAAAAAAATTTAACAGTTTAAAATTTTTTATAATTTAATAAATAAAAAATGAATTTTTTAATAATATAAATTGTAATGTTTCAATATTTATTATTCATTGTAATGATTTAAAATTTATAAATATTGAAAATAATGGCTAAAAATTTGCCCGGCATAAGTAATTACAATTTAAATTAATAAAATACGGTTTCAATTACTTAAAAAGTATTTTCATTTTTTCGAAATTATAATAAATACTAATGGAACAAATATATTTAATTTAAAACATCATGTAAAAATATTAGAGTGCAAAAACTTCACACGTTTGTAAGGGAATGCGGCACATTTCTAAATCCTAAAATAACGGAAAAGAATATGCCAGTGCTTTGAAACTTGAATCGAAATACGAAGCGATAAAGAAAGCCTACTTTGCATTTCTGAAAGACCATGTCTTCTCATAGGAAGGAATCTGCAATTGATATGGGGAAAGTGATCCATTTCAGTGGCCCCGAGTTACAAAATTCTTGTAGCTGTGTTAAAGGTAATAAAAGAAACAGAAATTAGGCATATCTTGTCGTGATGGCACAAAAACAAATCCTTGTTAGTTTGGTGTTATGGTAATATTTTTTTTAAACGTGAAATAAAAAAAAGTTAACAGTTACTTCATTCAATACTATAAGATGTTTTCGAAAATTTACTTTTAATATATTTTTGCAACGCAGAAATCTCTACGTATTATCCGCAGTCCAGATGTACAAATTACTGATTGATATTGTATTTCTCGTTCAGAACTGTTTCATAATTTTATGAAAACTTGAAAATCATAAACAGGTTGTAAAAACCAATAAAGGAATTTATTTCTAAGTATGATATATGTCTTACCTGAAATACCTTTTATGAATGATGAAAATCGGTAAAATAATTTTTATTCGGCAGTCTTATAACCTTAAAAAAAAATTTGACGAATAATAAACTGAAAAACTATACAAGTGAGTCGAACAAAGAGTGTTCTGAAAAAAAAGTTATTTTTACAAACAAGGACCTTCTCATTAATTGTAAAAAACTTCCCAGCCAGTTCTGGGCAAAAAGTTCTTACCAATGAATAATCCCAAAGAGCAATTTGTCATGCCCACTAAGGAGAACCCTCATACAGGTGAAATCAAGAAACAATTCTTTCCCAAACCTCAACTCAAAGGGCATCTTCTGGTACACGCTGTTGAAAAACCTCATGCATGCGAGTTTTGCAACAAACAGTTTTCTCATAAGGGTAACCTTCAACAACACCTCCTTGTACACACTGGTGTAAAACCCCATGCTTGTGAGCATTGCAATAAAGAATTTTCTCTGAAGTGTAACCTCAAAAAACACCTTCTCGTACACACTGGTGAAAAACCTCATGCCTGCGAAAATTGCAACAAACAGTTTTCTCAAAAGGGGGGCCTCAAAAGACACCTCCTCACACACACTGGTGAAAAACCTCATGCCTGTGAGATTTGCAATAAACAGTTTTCTCTAATAGGTGACCTCAAAAGGCACCTCCTTAGACACACTGGTGAAAAACCTCATGCCTGTGAGATTTGCAATAAACAGTTTTCTCTAATAGGTGACCTCAAAAGGCACCTCCTTAGACACACTGGTGAAAAACTTCATACTTGTGAGATTTGCAATAAACAGTTTTCTCAAAAGATTAGCCTTCAACAACACCTCCTTTTACACACTGGTGAAAAACCTCATGCTTGTGAGATTTGCAATAAACAGTTTTCTCATAAGGGTAACCTTCAACAACACCTCCTTGTACACACTGGTGTAAAACCCCATGCTTGTGAGCATTGCAATAAAGAATTTTCTCTGAAGTGTAACCTCAAAAAACACCTTCTCGTACACACTGGTGAAAAACCTCATGCCTGCGAAAATTGCAACAAACAGTTTTCTCAAAAGGGGGGCCTCAAAAGACACCTCCTCACACACACTGGTGAAAAACCTCATGCCTGTGAGATTTGCAATAAACAGTTTTCTCTAATAGGTGACCTCAAAAGGCACCTCCTTAGACACACTGGTGAAAAACCTCATGCCTGTGAGATTTGCAATAAACAGTTTTCTCTAAAAGGTGACCTCATAAGGCACCTCCTTAGACACACTGGTGAAAAACTTCATACTTGTGAGATTTGCAATAAACAGTTTTCTCAAAAGATTAGCCTTCAACAACACCTCCTTTTACACACTGGTGAAAAACCTCATGCTTGTGAGATTTGCAATAAACAGTTTTCTCAAAAGTGTAGGCTTCAACAACACCTCCTTACACACACTGGTGAAAAACCTCATGCTTGTGAGATTTGCAATAAAAAATTTTCTGATAAAAGTTACCTCAAAAGGCACCTCCTTTTACACACTGGTGAAAAACCTCATTCTTGTGAGATTTGCAATAAACAGTTTTCTCAAAAGTGTAACCTTCAACAACACCTCCTTTTACACACTGGTGAAAAACCTCATTCTTGTGAGATTTGCAATAAACAGTTTTCTCTAAAAGGTGACCTCAAAAGGCACCTCCTTAGACACGCTATTGAAAAACCTCATGTATGTGAATTCTGCAACAAACGCTTCTCTCAAAAAGGTCACCTCCATAAACATCTCCGCTTACATGTGGGGGAATAACCTCACACACGTGGATTGTGCAACAATTAAAAAAAAAAATAATCTCAAAATGCACCTCCTATCGCACACTGGGAAAAAGCCAAATGTTTGCTAGACAGACAAACGATAAATCTTTAAAGGCACCCTCTCGTGCCACAATGTATAACTAGATTTTTGTGAAAAACCACCATCCTTAACGTGTTCTAATGTAGATGGCGAAGAGTATACATGAGTTTTGATAAAATTTTTTCCGAGAGTGACCCTTAAATAACGAGGAGGTGAAATAAAAGTGGCCCCGCCGTGGAGATAGGAAGAGTATATAATTGTAATCAAGTCAAAAACTAACATCAAAAGACTCCAGTTTGCTAAGTGAAGCTATTGATAGCTTGAATATTCAGCCCAAACAAACGCTTGGAGAATTATTTGCAGGGAAAACTGCTATGGTTTGAATAGCTAGTTGGAAAGCAATATGATAGCACGGTTTGTACTTTACTTTGTACAGCTGTTCAAAAAAAAAGTACAATAGTGATTTTTTCGACCATTATTTATCCTAGAGAGTAGGACCTTTTTGTTTTTGTTAATAGTAAGACGTTCGATTGACAATACAAGGCAATTTTTTACAATACACAAATTCTTGTGTTTGGACCAGTTTTGAAAATGCTTTTGTTCTAGTTCAAAACAGATCCTGTCTGACGCTATTTCTTAACTAACCATTGCATAAAACTCTATTTTGGCCCTTTTGCACCTTTAAATACTTTAACAAACAACTAGCCACATTTTATCCGCAATTTTGCATTTATTAAATAACTATCTGCAATGAACGCCCTTTGTTGTACTGTGAGTATTATCTTCGCATGTGCATTATTGTGATCAACTCACACTTACCCAGCCGCAACTCACCCTCACACACTAAGATCTGAACTCGAAATTACTCCATGAGTGGCTCCTCTAATGAGATGCAAATCCACTCCGACCAATGCAAAAAGGAATTGCCAAATGAAGCTATTGCTCGCTTGAATAACCTTTCATTTTGACTTGAATGCTTTCAAACGGCTTCAGTAGTTTTCTCGACGAGCATCGCAATCCATTCTTTTCTCTACACCGGGCCCACTTTTATTGGCGCCACCCTGTGCATCTTCATATACGACTCAAGTAAAAACCTCATTTCTGTATATGCAATTTCTGCAACAAAATATTTTTTTTTTCCAAAGTTGCTGGAACTGGGAAGTGTATAAACTGCCTGTGCAGCCAAATAGACTGACAAACAATACCCTGTGCAGAGGGATTACACGTTGAATATGCTCCAAAGTGCCAAAGCTGTGTAAAATGTCACTCTTAGAAGATGCATTGGGTGCCTATCTGGGTGTTGACTCAATACTTATCGGCGATTTTAATTACGACACAAATAGCCCTCATGTAGCTCTTGTGCAATGTTATTTCAACTCTCTTAATTTGCCTCAAACATATATATTCTCATACACACTGGCGAAAAAGCTTAGCCATGTAAATTCCACTACAAGCATTGTAATAAAAAAAAAGGTGCCTCAAATGCAGGTTTTCATATACACTTTTAAAATCCCTTATATTTGTGAGGGTTCTGCAAGAAATTCTTTCGTACTCCTGTATGATTTTCCTGAAACATTTAGTAATCAGTTTTTGGTATTATGGGTGAAATCATAAACTTAAATTATCTTTAAAAAAATCAGACTTTTTATTATTACAATGTTTGGATTTTTTGTACTTCTGTCACTTTAATAAGACATCTAAGTATTTGATGTCTATTCTTATGTTTTGTTATTGTACATAAATTGTCACCTTTATAAGACATTTAAGTTTTTGACATCTATTCTTATGCTTTCCTATTGAATATAGTTTCATTCAGACGCAGTTCAAGTAATCTAATTATCCTTGCTTAAAAATAAGAAACTTAGCATTTACGATACAAATGCAATGCTGTTTTTAAACTTTTTTGACAATTCCTTACCAAGATCCTTTTACATTGTATAAATTTAATGGTATATTAAATGTAATTGTTAATTGTTTGGTTTTTTTTGTACTTTTAACAAGCAAACCATGAATTTGAATGGTTGTGTTGTTGTGTGCCTCCATGATAGTTCAAAAGGAAGGAGGGTTGCCGGAACTTCCATTGGCTCAAGGGTTTTAGCATGCAAATGAAATACTGTATGTGAACTTTTTTGGCAATTTTCTTACTGGGATCCTTTTTAAATTTAATGGTTTATGTAATTGTTAGGCTAATTTAATGTTATGTGTAACAGTTTTGTTCTTTTATTAAAGGCTTTCCAATTTTTTTTTATCTAAGTGTTTTACTTAAAAAAAAAAGATTTTTATTGATTAACATTCGTTGTAAAATATTGTGTTTATAAGATACTTTTTTCATTATTTAAAATTAAATTATCATCTTAAAGTTAAAAATATGATTTGATAAACATATTCGAGTTAGTTTTCTGTAAATGTCCTGTTTTATATTTTCTAACGCTGTGTACGATGTCACCTTAACGGTTGCGTTGGGTGCCTATTCAGGTGTTTGCTCGTCACCTGACTGTGGTTCTAAAATACAATGCCCGTCGCCAATAGCACTTGTGTAGCTCTTGTGCGACGATAATTCAAACCTAACCTTATTTAATGTGGGGATGCAATGATGGGAAATCCAAACCAAAGTAAAGCTGTGTTAATCCAAAGGGAAAAAATAATTTTCCAATACAAATTTCTTCAGCTGTATTGAATATATTTACTTATAGGATAAATGTAACTGACTAACAGGGTGTTATTCCTCTTTTTGAAATTGGTTCGAACATTTTTTGATTTTCAAAAAAAGAAAAAAAATTACAACAAAATATTCGAAATTTTTTTTTAAGTGATTTTTAAACCCTGTAAGTCAGTTACAGTTTTCATATAAAAACGCAATTTGTAAAAATATTCAATGCCGCCGAAAAATTTTCTTAAAAATGTATGATTATTTTTCATTGGATTAACACATGGACCCTTTGGTTTGGAGGCATTGGTTTGCTCTTGTTATTATAACGCATGGAACTTTTTCTTACCTCACATACACACGTTTTATGTATCTTATACTTATTCATTATTTCTGTGCATGCTCAAATTCCAGTTTTTATATAACGAAGGTAGAATAGTTTAGTAACCCTAGGTGGAATCTAATTCAATAACGAGGACTTTATGTTAAGAATTTTTTCAAGCCTTAAATCTGCATTTCAACTGAGGAAATTTGCCTTAAAAAAAAAAATGCTGTGCATTAAGTTCTTTGTTTGTTCATTTGTTCTTGTTTGTTTCAAGAGATTTGCTGTAACTTTTAAACAATGAAATGTAGATTGCATAAAAAAAAATATGGTTGGGTTTCTTTATATGTATGAATGGTTTTTTTTTAATTATTATTTTTAACCTTATGCAGTATGAGGCTCGATTTATTTAAGGGGTCATAGGAGTCTTAAAAATGAGCAAAGAAGGTACTACAAAGTATTGTTTGATCGTTCATGTAATTTTTTAACTATTCAATTTATAAGTATAGTTTTTTATATGTAATTCTGCAAGATTTATTTATTATAAACAAATTTTAAAATTAATGAAACTTTAGCCAAAACTAAAATAAAGGATATTAAACATAAAGCTATTTGAACACATTGGGATTGGGCTTGCGCGGCAGATTTTGAGGTTAAAATTGAAAGCTTACCAAGAAAATGACTTTATATTGTACAAATATGTACAAACTGGGACTTATACCTAAATTCTCAGCTCAATTTTTAATTAGAAATTATTTTAAGAAATCTTTCTAGAAAAAATTATTAAAAATTTTAAAATTTTGATTTTAAATTTAAAAAAAAAATCTAATTAAAATTGAGCTGAGAATTTAGGTATAAGTCTTTGTTTGTACATATTTGTACAATATAAAGTCATTTTCTTTATCAGTTTTTCAATTTTGACCTCAAAATTTGCTGCGCTAGCCTAATCCCAATGTTTTCAAATAGCATTATGTTTAATATAATTTATTTTAGTTTTGGCTAAAGTTTCATAAATTTTAAAATTTGTTTTATATTAAATAAATCTTATAGAATTACATATAAAAAATTTATACTTATATATTGAGTAGTTAAAAAATTACATGAAGGATCAAACTATGCTTTGTAGAATCTTCTTTGCACATTTTTACGACTCCTATGACCCCTTAAATTTAGCGATTTCCTCGTTTGGGTCTTCCTCTAAGATTCGTTCGAATGCATTTGACAGCAAATTAGAGTATTAATGACTACGTTATGGTGTATGGGGACAAGGTTTTTTTTGTATTAAAATTAAGGAATTAATTAAAATATGAGTAATCATATTTTTTACTTAATTTTTGTGTTAAAAAATTGTTAAATAATTACTTCCAATTTATACTTGATTAAAACTGATATCATGGTTAGGTGAGTTTTTTTGTTATATTGATTCGTATTTTAGTGTAACTTAGGGTGGAAAAAGGAAATTAGTTTTTGAATAAGTTTCTTTTTAATTTTAAAGAAGTTAATTCAAAATTTAGGTATAACATTTTAACAGCTTAAAAAGTATTATTCATAAATAATATTTTATGGTTGGTTGGTGGTAGACATATATTTTCAGACTTGTGTGCTTGGTCGCAAGGAGCCGCTTATAAACCATCGTCAAGTAGGACAACACAAGACAAACGCATATGACAGATGTTGCCATCTGTCGCCACCTCCGCAATTTGGACATGTCCCTGAAGGGGAGTGAAATTTTCTCCCGGGACCTGTACCCGTGGGAAACTGCGCAATGACCGCCCACAGGACTTTCGGACCCAACAGATTTTACGAGCACGTACTCCGCATATACTCGACAAACACAAACATCCATGCCTGAACGGGATTCGAACCCGGACCCAGCAGCTCCAGAGGCCAATGCTTTAACCACTACGCCGCTGGATCGGCTAATATTTTATGGTTTTGAATTTATTGTAGAAATTTTTTTTAACAGTTTAAAATGTTTAAAATTTAATAAATAAAAAATGAAATTTTTAATTTTTAAAAATTTGCTCTGCATAAGTAATTACAATTTAAATTAATAAAATACGGTTTCAATTACTTAAAAAGTATTTTCATTTTTTCTAAATTATAATAAATACTAATGGAATAAATATGTTTAATTAAAAAAATCATGTAAAAATATTTGAGTGCAAAAACTTCACACGTTTGTAAGGGAATGCGGCACATTTCTAAATCCTAAAATAGCGGAAAAGAATAGGCCAGTGCTTTGAAACTTGACTCGAAATACGAAGCGATAAAGAAAGCCAACTTTGCATTTCTGAAAGACCATGTCTTCTCATAGTAATGAATCAGCAATTGATATGGGGAAAGTGATCCATTTCAGTGGCCCCGAGTTACAAAATTCTCGTAGCTGTGTTAAAGGTATTAAAAGAAACAGAAATTAGGCATATCTAATAGTGATGGCACAAAAACAAATCCTTGTTAGTTTGGTGTTCTGGTAATATTTTTTTTAAACGTGAAATAAAAAAAAGTCAACAGTTACTTCATTCAATACTATACTATGTTTTCGAAAATTTACTTTTAATATATTTTTGCAACGCAGAAATCTCTATGTATTATCCGCAGTCCAGATGTACAAATTACTGATTGATATTGTATGTCTCGTTCAGCACTGTTTCATAACTTTATGATAACTTGAAAATCATAAACCGGTTGTAAAAAACCAATTTAGGAATTTATTTCTAAGTATGATATATGCCTTACCTCACTGCAATACCTTTCATGAATGATGAAAAACGAGTAAAATTATTTTAATTCGGCAGTCTTATAACCAGAAAAAAAATTTGAAGAATAATTAACTGAAAAATGATACAAGTAAGTCGAACAAAGAGTGTTCTGAAAAAGTTATTTTTACAAACAAGTACCTTCACATTAATTGTAAAAAAACTTGCTAGCTAGTTCTGGGCAAAAAGTTCTTACCAATGAATAATCCCAAAGAGCAATTTGTCATACCCACTGAGGAAAACCCTCATACAGGTGAAATCAAGAAACAATTCTGTTCCAAACCTCAACTCAAAGGGCATCTTCTAGTACAAACTGTTGAAAAACCTCATGCATGCGAGTTTTGCAACAAACAGTTTTCTCAAAAGGGTAACCTTCAACAACACCTCCTTGTACACACCGGAGAACAACCTCATGCTTGTGAGATTTGCAATAAACAGTTTTCTCAAAAAAGTGACCTCAAAAGACACCTCCTTGTACACACTGGTGAAAAACCTCATGCCTGTGAGATTTGCAATAAACAGTTTTCTCTAAAAGGTGACCTCAGAAAACACCTCCTTTTACACACTGGTGAAATCCTCATGCATGTGAGTTTTGCAATAAACATTTTTCTCAAAAAGGTAACCTCAGAAAACACCTCCTTTTACACACTGGTGAGAAACCTCATGCATGTGAGATTTGCAATAAACAGTTTTCTCTAAAAGGTGACCTCAGAAAACACCTCCTTTTACACACTGGTGAGAAACCTCATGCATGTGAGTTTTGCAATAAACATTTTTCTCAAAAAGGTAACCTCAGAAAACACCTCCTTTTACACACTGGTGAAAAACCTCATGCTTGTGAGATTTGCAATAAACAGTTTTCTCAAAAGTGTAACCTTCAACAACACCTCCTTTTACACACTGGTGAAAAATCTCATTCTTGTGAGATTTGCAACAAACAGTTTTCTCTAAAAGGTGACCTCAAAAGACACCTCCTTGTACACACTGGTGAAAAACCTCATGCATGTGAGATTTGCAATAAAAAAATTTCTGATAAAAGTAACCTCAAAAGGCACCTCCTTTTACACACTGGTGAAAAACCTCATGCTTGTGAGATTTGCAATAAACAGTTTTCTCTAAAAGGTGACCTCAAACAACACCTCCTTTTACACACTGGTGAAAAACCTCATGCATGTGAGATTTGCAATAAAAAAATTTCTGATAAAAGTAACCTCAAAAGGCACCTCCTTTTACACACTGGTGAAAAACCTCATGCTTGTGAGATTTGCAATAAACAGTTTTCTCAAAAGTGTAACCTTCAACAACACCTCCTTTTACACACTGGTGAAAAACCTCATTCTTGTGAGATTTGCAATAAACAGTTTTCCCAAAAAAGTGACCTCAAAAGACACCTCCTTTTACACACTGTTGAAAAACCTCATGCATGCGAGTTTTGCAACAAACAGTTTTCTCAAAAGGGTAACCTTCAACAACACCTCCTTGTACACACCGGAGAAAAACCTCATGCTTGTGAGATTTGCAATAAACAGTTTTCTCAAAAAAGTGACCTCAAAAGACACCTCCTTGTACACACTGGTGAAAAACCTCATGCTTGTGAGATTTGCAATAAACAGTTTTCCCTAAAAGGTGACCTCAAACAACACCTCCTTTTACACACTGGTGAGAAACCTCATGCATGTGAGTTTTGCAATAAACATTTTTCTCAAAAAGGTAACCTCAGAAAACACCTCCTTTTACACACTGGTGAAAAACCTCATGCATGTGAGGTTTGTAACAAACAGTTTTCATGAATATTTTTTCTCAAACAGCACCTCCCCATACACACTGGTGAAAAACCTCATGCATGTGACTTTTGCAACAAAATTTTTTCTCAAAAAGGTGACCTCAAACAACACCTTCTTTTACACACACTGGTGAAAAACCTCATGCCTGCAAGTTTTGCAACAAGCAGTTTTCTCAAAAAGGTGACCTCAAACATCTTGTACACACTGGCGAAAAACCTCATGCTTGTGAGATTTGCAATAAAAAAATTTCTCGTATAAGTAACCTCAAACAACACATCCTTGTACACACTGGCGAAAAACCTCATGCCTGTGAGATTTGCAATAAACAGTTTTCTAAAAATGATTCTCTCAAAAGACACCTCCTCATACACACTGGGGAAAAACCTCATGCCTGCGAGTTTTGCAACAAACAGTTTTCTCAAAAAGGGGACCTCAACAGACACCTCCTTTTACACGCTGGTGAAAAACCTCATGCATGTGAGGTTTGTAACAAACAGTTTTCATGAATATTTTTTCTCAAACAGCACCTCCCCATACACACTGGTGGAAAACCTCATGCATGTGACTTTTGCAACAAAATTTTTTCTCAAAAAGGTGACCTCAAACAACACCTTCTTTTACACACACTGGTGAAAAACCTCATGCCTGCAAGTTTTGCAACAAGCAGTTTTCTCAAAAAGGTGACCTCAAACATCTTGTACACACTGGCGAAAAACCTCATGCTTGTGAGATTTGCAATAAAAAATTTTCTCGTATAAGTAACCTCAAACAACACATCCTTGTACACACTGGCGAAAAACCTCATGCCTGTGAGATTTGCAATAAACAGTTTTCTACAAATGATTCTCTCAAAAGACAACTCCTCACTCACTCTGGCAAAAAACCTCAAGCCTGTGAAATTTGCAACAAACAGTTTTCTCAAAAGCATCACCTTAAGCTTCACCTTCTCGTACACACTGGTGAAAAACCTCATGCATGCGAGTTTTGCAGCAAACAGTTTTCTCAAAAAGGTGACCTCAAACAACACCTTCATCCTGTACACACTGGAGAAAAACCTCATGCTTGTGTGATTTGCAATAAAAAAATTTCTCGTATAAGTAACCTCAAACAACACCTCCTCATACACACTGGGGAGAAACCTCATGCCTGCGAGTTTTGCAACAAACAGTTTTCTAAAAAAGGAGACCTCAACAGACACCTCCTTTTACACACTGGTGAAAAACCTTATGCATGTGAGGTTTGCAACAAACAGTTTTCTCAAAAGTGAGGTTTGTAACAAACAGTTTTCATGAATATTTTTTCTCAAACAGCACCTCCCCATACACACTGGTGAAAAACCTCATGCATGTGACTTTTGCAACAAAATGTTTTCTCAAAAAGGTGACCTCAAACAACACCTTCTTGTACACACTGGCGAAAGTCCTCCTGCTTGTGAGATTCGCAATAAAAAAATTTCTCGTATAAGTAACCTTTAACAACACCTCCTTGTACACGCTGGCGAAAAACCTCATGCCTGTGAGATTTGCAATAAACAGTTTTCTACAAATGATTCTCTCAAAACACTCCTCCTCGTACACACTGGGGAAAAACCTCATGCCAGCGAGTTTTGCAACAAACAGTTTTCTCAAAAAGGTGACCTCAACAAACACCTTCTTTTACACACACTGGTGAAAAACCTCATGCCTGCAAGTTTTGCAACAAGCAGTTTTCTCAAAAAGGTGACCTCAAACAACACCTCCGTGTACACACTGGCGAAAAACCTCATGCCTGTGAGATTTGCAATAAACAGTTTTCTACAAATGATTCTCTCAAAAGACACCTCCTCACTCACTCTGGCGAAAAACCTCATGCCTGTAAAATTTGTAACAAACAGTTTTCTCAAAAGCATCACCTTAAGCTTCACCTTCTCGTACACACTGGTGAAAAACCTCATGCTTGTGAGATTTGCAACAAGCAGTTTTCTCAAAAAAATCACCTCCAAAAACATCTCCTTTTACATGCAGGTAAATAACCTCCCGCATGTGAATTGTGCAACAATTTTCTTAAAAAGTTAATCTCAAATTTCACCTCCTATTGCACACTCTCCCAGGGGCGGACTGGCTAAGATTGGCCCACTCGGCGCAGTCATGACTTTGACCCATCATACCATAATACAGGATATCGATGTGTATGTTTACGTGTCACCATAGCTTTTTCATAGTCGTACTTAAAACCTCTTTCAACATACAAAAGCATTAAGTCCTCAAGGCGATCTTGTCCCATGTTCGAAAGTAAACGATTTTTTATGAGCTTCAAAACTGAAAAATAGCTTTCACATGAAACTTGTGTGCATGAAAGAGTCAAGATATGTTTGTACGCACTGTGCAATGTAGGGTACGTCGACCCATAAAGATTGAGTTCATGCAAAATTTCGAATTCACAAACTAAGCATCTTTTGCATTTTAAACTTTGACTTTCCATCAGTAGATTTATTTGAATTATAAAATTTGTTGGCCCCTTTCATAAAATATATGTAGCTCGGAGGCAATGTGGGCCCAATTAGGACCACATATTGGGCTCAATTTGAAAGAAAAAATCAGGCTTTTTTCATGTGTAATGTATATAATATTTGAAAAAAAAATATCGACCCCTTTTATGTATAATATATATAGGGCCCTCAGAGGCCAAAAGTGACCAATTTGAACAAAATTTATAGGTCCTTTTTTATATATAATATCTATAGGGAGCCTCAGAGGCAATGTGGACCGATAGGCCCAAATAATAATCACATTGGGCTCAATTTGAACGAAAATTTAGGCCCATTTTATATGTAATATATACAGGGTGTTCCAAAATTGACCGGAATTGTATAGGACGCAATTCCTAAATATTTACCCGGCCCCCGCCAATGAAAAACGGCTAACTAATTGGCCGCCCTTTCGGTCGTGCATGAAATCTTGCACTTGTGCTACACAAGAACGTAGAACTTTTAGTTTGGTTTGGTTGAATTTACATCTGATAAAAATTACAGGTTCAACTAGTTTTCAAAAAAAAAAAAAAATTTAGGAGGCTGTTTATCTTGATAGGTTGTTGCATTATATTGTTTAAAAAAACTTGATGTTGACCATCAGTTGACCATCGTTATTTTATAACCACCCTGTACAGGGTGGTTATAAAATAACGCTCATTATTCGGAGTGGTCTGTAGCTTGAATGAATAATCCGAATGCAACAAAAGTTGAGACACTCACTAATCAAGAGGGGGGGGGGGGGGAAGAATGGTATCATAAAAAAGAAAATCCTAAAAAAAGAATCATCACAAAAAAACTCGTCCTTTGACCAGAATCTAAATTACGATACGTCGTCAATTATGGCCAATTACTGCCAACACAGCTAATTACGCCTCGTAATTTAGAACCCTGATCAAGAGACGAGTTTCTTTTAAACGAAAAAGAATGGAATTATAACACAGAAACTCGTCTCTTGACCAAGGTTATAATTACGAGGAGTAGCCAATTACGGCTAATTACGGCCAACACATCCAATTACGCCTCGTGATTTAGAACCCTGGTCAAGTGACGAGTTTGCTTTTTATGATTCCATTCTTTCCCCCCCTTCTTGATTAGTAAGTGTCTCAAAGTTTTTTGCATTTGGATTATTCATTCAAGCTACAGACTCCGAATAGGGAGCGTTATTTTATAACCACCTTGTATATTCCGGTGTGTGTGCATGATCAGAGACCCGCTTATAAGATTTCGTCAAGTAAGACAGCCACAGAAGGATTTTTTACTGACAGAGAAAGGAAGTACACCCAGGGCAAAGGCGGGAATTGAGCCCGCACCCATTACAGCGCGTGGACTGCTAGCGTTATGGCCTGCGATCCAAACCACTCGGCCATAGATCCCCACATGACACCCTAAATTGTCTCCGCGTTGGTAGATGGTGCGGTTGGTAGGTTCAGTCTCTACCCTACTATAGAACTATTCAGTCCCAAAACATGCACATATCGACAAACTGTACATTTCTATCGCAAAACGTTTAGCTCCTTCCAATTTTCAAACATCCAGCTCGAATTTGAAACACACCAAATTATTTAAATAGAAATCCAAACACAAAAATTCCATTTTCGTAGTTACTAATCATTTTTAGTAGTTTTAGACACTGTGATGTACCAGAATCTGCAAATTGTAAAATTACTAGGCAATATGTCGATTCAACCAAACCAAACTCAAAACAAATGCATCCCTTCGTCAACACATGCTCGTGCTGCCCTAGTTCAAGTATGCAACCACGACCAAAACGCGTGATCAATTGGCTTTTTACTATTTTTCGGAGGGGCCGGCTCAATATTTCGGAATTGCATCAATTCCTATTCCGGTCAATTTTGAAACACCCTGTATATAGGGTGTTTCAGAGGCAAAGTTGGCCCCTTGGCCCGAATGAAAAAAATGTGGGCCCCTTTTATGCTCAATGGTGGTACGCCCTTGGCCCTTCAGACATAATTTAAGTTTACTTAAAAAATATTAAGTTGTTTTCACTTATTTTGTATGTTTTAATTCACACTCAAGTATTGGTAGATTTTGTTCCCACTTAAACGAATATTATCATATTGTTTTTGGCCCACTCGGCGATCGCCGACTAGCCGCCGCTTTTCATATAAAAATTTCTTTAATAAAAATTTTTTGTCGAAAATCGCAGTTTGTTTTTGTCGTATATACTTATATTTGAAACTGGTTACTAAAAATCCAAATGTGGCTACCATTTTTTTTTCATTCTGGTAGCCACTGGCTACTATTAAAAATTCCCAGTCTAGAGCATTATCTCCTACATACTGAAGAAGACTTCATTAGAAGTCTGAAGCAAGACTCTCATTCATTTAGCACCTACTATCTACTAGAGGGTTAATGGTTTATGTTATTGTTAGTTTTTTTGTTTTTGTACTTTTAACAAGCCAACAATGAATATGAATGATTGTCGTTGTTGTTGCGTGCCTCCAGGGTAGCCCAAAAGGAAGGAGGAGTGGCGTAAATTCCATTGGCTCAAGCCTTTGTGCAAGCTTGAGTAGGTGAATGAATGACTACTGCTCCGAGAGGGAACCAGCTCCTGAATTAAAGACGTTAAGTGCAAAACTCATTAAAATTGAGTTGGTTAAGCTTTTCATACATTACGGATTAGATACATATTGATGATTATAATATATGAATAGTACACGAGAAGAACCGATTGATTTATTAGGCGAACGCCCGCAATTGTCTACTTGTCGGATATTAGCTTCCGAAAACCGGTTTCTCTCTTTCTTCTTCCCTTGGTCCAAGCGTCTGGATCGTCAATCGCCTGAATCTTGGTAACTAGGAACCACAGAGATAGTAGTTACAGTATTAGAGTGGTAGATCACGTGACCTACAACACTGGCTTCATTGGTTCTCTTCTGTGAGCTCCTTGCATGTCCCGTCTTTAGCATTGGAGGTCACTTGATCTGCCACTCTATTACTTTAACTATGATCTCTGTGGTTTTAACTGGTTTACTTACACAAGCTTACGCGATCACTCGCTATCATCGCCAAAGTGGTCTGCTAAATAACCACACTCCCTCTACACAGATTATTAATCATCGAATATTTTTTGGCTGCACGGACCGTTAATAGTTTGGCAGTTATTTTTGGGATATTAAAAGGAACTTACACCTTTAGTTAAAATTGAATTGCTATTTTCATATAACGGCATACATGCATACAATTTGAAAATTGTTTCACATCGGTGTGTACAACCGATCAGGTCGAGCGCCTGTACGACATCCTAATATTAACTAGGAAAAAATATTAATTAGCTTCGGCTGAAGTTTAAAATATTAAATCATTTTATTATTTTATTGGCGAGCTTTCACATGTCGTGTTTAATTTAATAGTTAGTTACTTCAAAAAACTATTGCAGTACATATAAAAGTGAAAACAAGAATGTTCCAGCAACTGAAACATTCCCACTAATTGATATTTCCCTATTTATTGCACTTATTTTTTTTTGTAATTATTCATCAATAATCTATTTAACAAGATAAACTTTAGTAGGGTAAAGTAAAAAAAAACTAATGTTAGTTCATAAATAGTAATTATAGTAAATAAAAAATATCTAGTAAAAATATGTATTTACCATAGAGAATTAAATTAAAAAATAATGTTAATCAAAAATAAATAATGGAAAAAAAATAATGTTAATTAAAAAAATAATGTTAATAAAAAAATTATTAAAAAATAAAATGATAAAATTTAACCCCCACCGCCCCTTCCCCCAGAAATTTGTTCTAGTTGCGTCCCAGCTTCCCAATCTTAAGAGTTAGCTTCGATACCTGTTTTCTCCGAGCTCGGTCACCCGCTGATTATAATAAATACTAATATTTTGGACTCTTGCGTACCAGGGACACCGAGCCATCGGCTACAACCGGACGCTCGTAACAAGAAGTAAGTACAAATAAATACAAATGGAACAATTATATTTAATAAAAAAATTATCATGTACAAAACAAATATTAAAGTACAAAAACTGAACAAAATTCATGATAGAAGTTCAGCATCCAGATTAGATTATTAATTCATTTATGCACAATGGAATGCGGCACTGTTCTAAATCCTAAAACGGAAAAGAATATCTCAGTTATTTGAAAGTTATGCGCCAACTTGCCACTCCTTAAAAACCTAAGTCATCTCAAAACAAGGCATCAGCAAGTGATGAAGGGAAAAGTGATCCATTTCAGGGGCCCCGATTTCCAAGTTTCAAAATTTTTGTAGCTGTGTTAAAGCTCAAAATACAAACTGGAATTAAGCATATCTACTCATGATGGCTCCAAAACAAATCCTTGTTACTTTGGTCATTGGTGTTGTAGGGAAAAAAACGTGAAATAAAAGAAAAGTTGACAGTTACTTCATTCAATGCTGTACAATGTTTTCGAAAACTTCATTTCAAAATGTTTTCTTCCATCTCAAAAATCTCTATGTATGATTCATAGTCCAGATATACAAATTGATATTGTACTTCACTTTCAGCAGTATAATAAACTGAAAAAAGCCACAAACAAGTGAGATCTAACAAAGAATGTTCTGAAAACAGTTATTTAAACAAACAAGTACGCCCTAATTGTAAAAAAAACTTCCTAGCTAGTGCTTGACAAATAGTTCTTACCAATGAATAATCCCAAAAAGCAAAATTTCATACCCACTATGGAAAACCCTCATACAGGTGAATACAAGAAACAATATTGCCAAAAACCTGAGCTCAAAGGACTCCTTGTAAAAACTGGTGAAAAACCCCATACGTGTGAGATTTGCAATAAAAAGTTTTCTAAGAATGGTTCTCTCAAAAGACACCTCCTCACACACACTGGAAAAGTGTTCCATGCATGCGAGTTTTGCAACAAGCAGTTTTCTCAAAAAGGTGGCCTCATCAGACACCTCCTTTTACACACTGGTGAAAAACCTCATGTTTGTGAGATTTGCAATAAACTATTTTCCCATAAAAATAACCTCAAACAACACCTCCTCGTTCACACTGGAGAAAAACCTCATGCATGCGAATTTTGCAACAAACAGTTTTCGAGAATATTTATTCTCAAACAGCACCTCCTTGTACACACTGGGGAAAAACCTCATGCTTGTGAGATTTGCAATAAACTATTTTCTCAAAAGCATCACCTCAAGCATCACCTTCTTGTACACACTGGAGAAAAACCTCATGCCTGTGAGATTTGCAACAAACAGTTTGCTCAAAAAGTTGACCTCAACAGACACCTCCTTTTACACACTGGTGAAAAACCTCATGCTTGTGAGATTTGCAATAAACAGTTTTCTAAAAAAGATGACCTCAAAAAACACCTCCTTTTACACACTGGTGAAAAACCTCATGCTTGTGAGATTTGCAATAAACAGTTTTCTCAAAAAAGTAACCTCAAAAAACACCTCCTTATACACACTGCACAAAAACCTCATGTATGTGAATTCTGCAACAAAATGTTTTCTCAAAAAGGTCGCCTCCAAAAACATCTCCTTTTACATACAGGTGAATAACCTCACACATGTGAACAATTTTCATAAAAAAATAAATCTCAAAATGCACCTCCTATCACACACTGGGAAAAAGCCTAATGTTTGCTTGACAAGCAAACAATAAATCTTTAAAAGCAACCTCCCATTACACAATGGATAAACTTCTTTGAAAGGTCTCTCAAAAAGCATATCCTTGTATACATACTGAAGAATACAGTAGACGCCGCTTAATGTGATCACATTGGGGCAAACTTGATTTGATAACAATAACCGATTGATTGCAGTACACGAAAAAAAGTTTAAACTAAAAAATGACTTTTTACAAAAGTATTAAAATAAATATTAATTTTAAATTGGGAGTTGTTTCAGTAAAACTCTATAGTATTTAATATAAATGAATGCACACTCAAGAAAAATAATTACTAGTTAGTATGCTGAAATATTTAATGATGAACTGCAGAAAACAATACAAAAGATTAATTATTGACTGAAAAAGAAATCATCAATGGTCGATTGTTTCGCATTCTTTTGAAGCAAGTCTTTACGAATCGTTCCTCATCATAATTTTTACCAAAGTGTTCCACCTCGGTTTTGTTTTGCACACCTAGACGTAAGATTCGAAGATCCTCCTTCATCTGAACAGCCGTTGGAATTTTGCAATTGATAGCACTTTTGGGTTCATCATCGGCATCAAAATCTTGTGACGAAGCTTAATCTTTGACACATGTTTGGACTTTTGGTAAGTTTCAGGAAACAATTTAATCAAAAAGAAACTTTTCCTTCTTGTTTTTATTGATTTTCGGAAAATAAAATTTACACATAAACTGATAACAATGAACGAACATTCGATTACAATAGACGATGATTTTTCAATGTATTTTGATATAAGCAGACGGGACTAAGCGATTTTGATAACATTAAACGATTGATAACATTAACTGTGATCACATTAAGCGGCGTCAACTGTACTTCTAATTGAATTAAGTCTAGCATATAGGAACTACTATTGCAAGCTAATAAAAAATACCCTGGTTGAGTTTTGTTACAATTTTTTTTTCCGAGAGCCATCTTTGAAATACAGGGTGGCACATGGCCCCGCCATGGACCAGTTTTCGAACTAGTTTTAGAATGCTTTTGGCCTTGTTCAAGACAGATCCTGTCCGACGCCATTTCGTAACTAATCATTACATAAAACTCTAATTTGGCCCTTTTTTACCTTTAAATCCTTTAACAAACAACTGGCTACATTTTGTCCATGAATTTGCTTTAATTAAATACCTATCAACAATGAACGCCCTTTGTTGTACTGTGAGTATCATCTTCGCCTGTGCATTATTGTGATCAACTCACACTTACCCAGCCGCAACTCACCCTCACACACTGAGATCTGAACTCGAAAATACTCCATGAGTGGCTCCTCTAATGGGATGCAAATCCACTCCGACCAATGCAAAAAGAGATTTGCCTTGTGAAGCTATTGCTCGCTTGAATAATCTTTCATTTCAAGTTGAATGCTTTCAAACGGCGTCAGTAGTTTTCTCAACAATCATCTCAATCCATTCTTATCTCTACACCGGGCCCACTTTTATTGGCGCCACCCTGTGCATCTTCATATACGACTCAAGTAAAAACCTCATTTCTGTGCATGCAATTTCTGTTACAAAATATTTTCTTTCAAAAGTTGCAGGAACTGGGAAGCGTATAAACTGCCTGTGCAGCCAAATAGACTAGCAAACAATACCCTGTGCAGAGGGATTACACGTTGAATATGCTCCAAAGTGCCAACGCTGCCTAAAGTGTCACGCTTAGAAGGTGCATTGGATGCCTGTTCAGCTGTTGGCTCGATACTTATCAGCGGTTTTAATTTACGACACAAATAGTCCTCACATAGCTCTTGTGCAATGTTATTTCAACTCTCTGAAGTGTCCTCAAATATATATATTCTCATACACACTGGCAAAAAAGCTTAGACTTGTTAATTCCATTAGATGCAATTTGATGGTATTTGCAACAGCTTTGTTCTTTTATTAAAGACCCTCCATTTATGTTTATCTAAGTGTTTTACTATTTTAAAAAAATACTATTACTGATTAACATTTTATGTAAAATATTATGTTTATAAGATACTTTTTTCATTCTTGAAAATTGATTATCACCTTGAAATTAAAAAATTATTTGATAAACACGTTTAAGTTAGTTTTCTGTATAAGTTCTGTTGAATGTTTTATGTAAGGATATGCTATGTGTGGATTCGATGGGAAATCCCAACCAAAGTGCCTCTGTGTTAATCCAATGGAAAAACATAATTTTCTAAGACACATTTCTTCAGCTGTATAAAATATATTTACAAACTACTCTTTTATAGGATAAATGTAACTGGCTTACAGGGTGCAATTCCTCTTTTGAAATTGGTTTGAATATTTTTTGATTTTTAAAAAAATAATTTTACAACAAAATATTCGAATTATAAATATTCGAATATTCGAGTTTTTAAATCCTGTAAAACACTTTTATTTTTCATATAAACACGCAATTTGTAAAAATTTTCAACGCTGCCCAAAAAATTTCTTAGAAATGTTTGATTTATTATTTAGATTGCATAAAAAATATATTATTGGGTTTCTTTATATGTATGAATGTTTTTTTTTATTGTTGTATTTTTTTGTAACCTTTTGCTGCTCGAGGCTCAATTTATTTAAATTTATCGAGGGGCTGGGGAGCCCAGTCGGTTAAGCACTAGCTTAGCATGCGAAAGGTCCCAGGTTCGGGTCCGGGCATCGCCCAAATAGCTGCCGACCTATAAACGGCCAGTACAGCCAAAAATGTCTGACGAATAATACCCCGTGTAAGGGAGTGCACGTTAAATATCCATCAAAGTCCTAACGCTGCGTACGATGTCGCCCTTAACGGTTGCGTTGGGTGCCTATTGAGGTGTTGGCTCGTCACCTGACTGTGGTTCTAAAATACGACGCCCGTCGCCAATAGCCCTCGTGTAGCTCTAGTGCGACGATAATTCAAACCAAATTAAAAAGAAAAACTAAACTAAATTTATCGATTTCCTCATTTGGGTCTTCCTCTGAGATTCGTTCGAATGCATTTAACAGCAAATTAGAGTATTAATGACTGCGTTATGGTGTATGGGGACAAGTTTTTTTTGTATTAAAATTAAGGGATTAATTAAAATATGAGTAATCATATTTTTTACTTAATTTTTGTGTTAAAAAATTGTTAAATAATTACTTCCAATTTATACTTAATTAAAACTGATATCGTGATTAGGTGAGTTTTTTTTATATTGATTTGTATTTTGGTGTAACTTAGGGTGGGAAAAGGAAATTAGTTTTTAAATACGTTTCTTTTTTAATTTTAAAGAAGTTAATTTAAAATTTATGTATAACATTATAACAGTTTAAAAAGTATTGTTCATAAATAATTTTTTATGGTTTTGAATTTATTGTAGAAAAAAAAATTAACAGTTTAAAATGTTTTATAATTTATTAAATAAAAAATTTATAAATATTGAAAATAATGGCTAAAAATTTGCTCTGCATTGCATAAGTAATTACAATTTAAATTAATAAAATACGGTTTCAATTACTTAAAAAGTATTTTCATTTTTTCTAAATTATAATAAATACTAATGGAACAAATATATTTAATTAAAAAAATCATGTTAAAATATTAGAGTGCAAAAACTTCACACGTTTGTAAGGGAATGCGGCAAATTTCTAAATCCTAAAATAACGGAAAAGAATATGCCAGTGCTTTGAAATTAGAATCGAAATACGAAGCGATAAAGAAAGCCAACTTTGCATTTCTGAAAGACCATGTCTTCTCATAGTAATACATCAGCCATTGATATGGAGAAAGTGATCCATTTAAGTGGCCCCGAGTTACAAAATTCTCGTAGCTGTGTTAAAGGTATTAAAAGAAACAGAAATTGGGCATATCTTGTCGTGATGGCACAAAAGCAAATCCTGGGCTGTAAGGAGCCTAAAGGTCCGGATCCCAAACTTGAGATCAAAAGGTTGAGAGTTCGACACCCGGTTGCCACTGAAGACTTACCGAGTATACGCGGAGTACGTGCTCGTAAAATCTGTTGGGTCCGAAAGTTCTGTGGTCGGTCATTGCGCAGTTCACCATGGGTACAGGTTCCTGGAGAAAATTTCCCTCCCCTTCAGGGACATGTCTAAATTGTGGAGGTGGCGACTGATGTTGCCATCTGTCAACAGATGACAATATCAGTCATACGTGTTTGTGTGTGTGTTGTCCTATTTGACGATGGTTTATAAGCGGGTCCTCGCGACCAAGCACACAAGCCTGAAAATATATGTAATCCAATCCAATCTAAACAAATCCTTGTTAGTTTGGTGTTATGGTAATATTTTTTTAAAACGTGAAATAAAAAAAAAGTCAACAGTCAACAGTAACTACATTCAATAATATACTATGTTTTGGAAAAATTACTTTTAATATATTTTTGCAACGCGGAAATCTCTGTGTATTATCCGCAGTCCAGATGTACAAATTACTGATTGATATTGTATTTCTCGTTCAGCATTGGTAAACGATTATATTCTAATCAAGACTGTTTCATAATTTTATGATAACTTGACATAAACAGGTTGTAAAAACCAATTTAGGAATTTATTTCAAAGTATGATATAGGCCTTACCTGCAATACCTCTCATGAATGATGAAAAACGAGTAAAATTATTATAATTCGGCAGTCTTATAACCTGAAAAAAAATTGAAGAATAATAAACTGAAAAACGATACAAGTGAGTAGAACAAAGGGTGTTCTGAAAAAAGTTATTTTTACAAACAGTACTTTCTCATGAATTGTGAAAAAACTTCCTAGCTAGTTCTGGGTAAAAAGTTCTTACCAATGAATAATCTCAAAGACAAATTTGTCATATCCACTATGGAAAACCCTCATACAGGTAAAAACAAGAAACAATTCTGTCCCAAGCCTCAACTCAAAGGGCATCTTCTAGTACAAACTGTTGAAAAACCTCATGCATGCAAGTTTTGCAACAAACAGTTTTCTCAGAGAAGCCACCTCAAACATCACCTCCTTGTACACACTGGTGAGAAACCTCATGCCTGTGAGATTTGCAACAAACAGTTTTCTCAAAAGTGTAACCTTCAACAACACATCTCTGTACACACTGGTGAAAAACCTCATGCTTGTAAGATTTGCAACAAACAGTTTTCTCAAAAAGGTGACCTCAACAGACACCTCCTTTTACACACTGGTGAAAAACCTCATGCTTGTGAGATTTGCAACAAACAGTTTTCTCAAAAAGGTGACCTCAACAGACACCTCCTTTTACACACTGGTGAAAAACCTCATGCTTGTGAGATTTGCAACAAACAATTTTCTCTAAAAGGTGACCTCAGAAAACACCTCCTTACACACACTGGAGAAAAACCTCATGTATGTAAATTCTGCAACAAACGGTTTTCTCAAAAAGGTCACCTCCAAAAACATCTGCTTTTACATACAGGTGAATAACCTCATACATGTGAATAATTTTCATAAAAAAATAAATCTCAATGTGCACCTCCTATCACACACTGGAAAAAAGCCTGATGTTTGCTTGACAGGTAAACGATAAATCTTTAAAAGCACCCTCCCATGCCACAATCGGTAAACTTCTTTAAAAGGTCTCTCAAAAAGCATCGCCTTGCACACATACTGAAGAAGACATCTGATTAAAGCAAGTCTCTCATATAGCACCTATTATTGCAAGCGTGTAAAAAACACCCTAAGTGAGTTTTGTTTAAAGAAATTCCGAGTCACCCTTAAAATACAGGGTGTCGCAAATAAAAGTAGCCCAGTCATGGGGATTGGAATAAGATAGAATTGTAATCAAGTTAAAAACCAACACAAAATCCTTAAGTTTGCTAATTGATGCCATTGATCGCTCAAATATTAAGCCTAAACAAACGCTTGGCGAATAATTTGCTCTTAACAATTTTGTGGTTTGATTCGCTTGTTGGAAAACAACATGAAATGACAGTTTTTGCAGCTGTTAGTAAAGGTGTACACTAGTGATCTTTTCAACCATTATTTATCCTAGAGAATAGGACCTAAATCTAAAATACGACGCCCGTCGCCAATAGCCCTCGTGTAGCTCTAGTGCAACGATAATTCAAACCTAACCTAACCATACAAATGTAATGCTGTATTTAAACTTTTTTGGCAATTCCATACTGGGATCCTTTTACATTGTATAAATTTAATGGCATACTTAACTGTTAGGCTAATTTTATGGTTTATGTAACAGTTTTGATCTTTTATTAAAGTCCTTCCATTTTTGTTTATCTAAGTGTTTTACTATTTAAAACAAACTCTTACTGGTTAACATTTTATGTAAAATATTGTTTTCATAAGATACTTTTTTAATTCTTGACAATTAACTATGATCTTGAAATTAAAAATACGATTTGATAAACATATTAAAGTTAGTTTTCTGTAAAGTCCTGTTTAATGTAAGGATGCAATGTGTGGATTTGATGGGAAATCCAAACCAAAGTGACACTGTGTTAATATAATGGGAAAACATAATTTCCCAAGACATTTCTCCAGCTGTATTGAATATATTTAAAAACTTATTTTTCATATGATAAAAGTAACTGACTTACAGGGTGTAATTCACTTTTTTTGAAATTTGTTTGAATTTTTTTTGTTTTTCAAAAAAATAATTTTACAACAAAATATTCGATCTAATTAAAAAAAAAAGTGGGATTTTTAAACCCTGTAAGGCAGTTACATTTTTCATATAAAAACGCAATTTGTAAAAATGTTCAGTGCCGCCGAAAAAATGTCTTACTATGTATGATTTATTTTTCCATTGGACTAACACATAGACACTTTGGAGATCGGCAGTCATTCCCCCTTAACTATAAAACCTCACATCTATAGTGATCTTGAGGATTGAAATCTTTTATGTATCAGAGACAAATTTTCAGAACAGAGGTCATCTGTTTTTAAACAGTTACTATTTTCAGGAATTTTATGTACGAGTTGAAATGTGGTTTGAGGAGTCCTCTAAGCAAAATCGTCGTAGTTTGCAGTGACATGCTCATGTTTTATGTATCTTATTCATCATTTGTGTGCATGCTCAAATTCCATGTTTTATATAACGGAGGGAGAATAGTAATAACCCTAGATGGAAAATAATTCAATCCCGAGGACTTTAGAATCCCGAAGAATTTTTACAGGCCTTACGTCTGCATTTCAACTGAGGAAATTTGCCCTTCAAAAAAAAAAAAAATGCTGTGCATTAAGTTCTTTGTTGAGAGATTTGATGATCTTTTAAACAATGAAATGTAGATTGCATACAAAAAATTTGGTTGGGTTACTTTATATGTCTGAATGTTTTTTACCTTTTGCAGCTCGGGGCTCGATTTATTTAAATTTGGCAATTTCCTAGTTAGGGTCTTCCTCTAAGATTCGTTCGAATGCATATAACAGCAAATTAGAGTATTAATGACTTTGTTATGGGGACAAGTTTTTTTGTATTAAAATTAAAGAATTAATTAAAATATGAGTTATCATATTTATTTAATTTTTGTGTTAAAAAAATGGTAAATAATTGCTTCCAATTTACACTTGATTAAAACTGATATCATGATTAGGTGAGTTTTTTCATTATATTGATTTGTATTTTAGTGTAACTTAGGGTGGGAAAAGGAAATGAATTTTTAAATAAGTTACTTTTTAATTTTAAAGAAGTTAATTTTAAATTCAGGTATAACATTACAACAGTTTAAAAAGTATTATTCATAAATAAATTTTAATGGTTTTGAATTAATTATGGATATAAATTTTAACAGTTTATAATGTTTTATTATTCAATAAATAAAAAATTAATCTTTTAATATAAATTTTAAAGTTTTAAAATTTATTATTCATTGTAATAAAATTTATTATAAATCTTGGAAATAATGGTTAAAAAAATATTTATGCATAAAGTAATTGCAATTTAAATTAACAAAATACTGTTTCATTTACTTAAAAAGTATTTTCATTTTTTCTAAATTGTAATAAATACTAATGGAACAATTATATTTAATAATAAATAATCATGAAAAATATTAAAGTGTAAAAACTTCACACGTTTGTAAGGGAATGCGGCACTTTTCTAAATCAACCGTGTCTCGCCCCTTAGTAACTCGATGGTCTCGCTCAAATGGCAATGAATCTGAAAAAATGCGGACGTTGCCACCAACTCGAGGACAATTATGAGCATGCACAGTAAAGAAGAATGCAGTCATTTGGCAATTTTTACAAACCTGACCGCCAAAGTCAATTTTTTTTTTTAATTTTCGAACTAAATAAAAACGGAAGTAGTGATCTCGTGCTAACACATATCTATTTCTGCAACCAATACTGATGATGATGGCTGATGAGCAAGCGTATAAATCAATCGTCGAATATATTAATTTTCGTTTCCGCATTTATTATCGTTTGCTAATAAAAATCAAATCAAGAGTTTAAGCTTCCACACTACGTTTATAGCGTAAAAAGTGGATGTTTTTTTTATTTTACACTTCCACTAAAAGAAAGACCTTGGGAATAGCATACATAATGTACGGGAAAGTAAGCAAAAAAATAGTGCTATTTTTTAAGATTAAATCTAAATTATGCTGTTCGAATAAATATTTACTTTTTAAAAGTTCAATTCTATCAGACAAAATTTTTTGGAAAGGGTCAAATTTCAAAAGTTCTCTTTTCGTAAAAAACTTTTATTTTCATAGAACAAAAAATGATACACAATGTTCAAAGTTTCTTGTGTTTAAATTTCTTATAGAGTGCTCGAAAGCTATTTTAGTAATTTGGATCATTTTTAATTTCTCTAGTAATTGTAATTTGTGTTTTATCATAGCTACAGAAAAGTGAAATATGGGCATAAAGCCCATTTCACACCTGCACAACTACTTGCAACTGCAACTCGCAACTTGTGGTAACCTGGTTTTTCGGGTTCCACAAAAAATTATGTATCTCACAATTTGGCAAGTTTCATCTTTTTGAAAGCAAACTTTAATCAAACTATAGGCATCGTTTGCATCAATCAGAAATTTATGTTTCCGAACTTCCTTAATTAGATCAATTTCCATTTTAGCTATCCATTTACTACTCATTTTTAATTGCGCAGATTTTTGCAAGCAAGGAAAGTTGGCGTCGTAAAAAGTAAACAAACTACCAGTTGGCGAAGTCTAGTTCGCTACAATGCAGCCAAAGAAATACTGAGTGCTGATTGGCTAAGGGTACATGCAACTGAGATTTTTTTCGTGCTTGCACGAAAAAATCTCACGACTTGAGTGCAATTTTTTAATGCACGGTGTCCTATGGGAGTTGCAAGTAGTTGTGACAAGGTGTGAAATGGGCTTAAGTATTTTGGTCTCTCCAAAAAATAACATTTATAGACCAATGAAATCGCTGGAAGAATTGTAGCCAAGTAAAAGCGCCAAATTAGAAAAGAACCAAATAGTTTTGGCTTGAGCCGTTGGCAACGGCCGCATTTTCTTAACATTCAATTGTACATCCATTAATATACATCCATGTTCTAAATCCTAAAATAACGGAAAAGAATATGTATGTGCTTTGAAACTTGAATCGAAATACGAAGCGATAAAGAAAGCCGAATTTGCATTAGTGCGTGTTCCTGCTAGACTATGTCATCTCAAAGTAAGGCATCAGAGGGGATTGCGATTACGTCATTCCATTTCTCAAAAATAGTAGTGCACTTGCACTCTCGCATCGCATGTGTATTGTGTTTTCGAGCGCACACGTTTTTCTTCTTACGAAGCATTTGAAATAGAAAATAGTTGAAATATATTTAAAAGTTAATCTAAATATCTGAAAATGGTTACTTCCAAAAGAACATTCGAATTTCGATAGGTTGAAAACACAAAAGAACGTGAATACAAGGATGGTCGGCGAACTAAAGTAAGTAAACTCTTTATTACGTAATAAATAAGTTAACGAATAAAATTTAAAATATCAAGAGGTTTATTAAATGACGCAAGCATTTATTAATTCTTTAGTACCTGGAAAGTCACATGTTTTAATGCATTTGCTGGGGCTCCCTCGCACTGAAAATGACCCAAATATCTTACTGTATACGAATTGTGTTTGTATTTCATATGTTTGAACCATAAACGTTGTTATTCATCTAATTATATTGTTAGATTTCAATAAAATATTGAATGCACTAAATTTTGAAGCCCCTTAAAAATTTGTATTGAAATGCTTCCAGGCCTATTTATTCAGTTACCAGAACTAGGAATTATTAATCCTGAGTCAATAAGTTTTGATTGTAGTATTCATGTTGTTATTATTTTCATTTGTGTAAGTGAGATAGCTGTAATATGTTTTTCACATTGCCAACCAAGAAGCACTGGCCATAGAGGATTTAAGTGACCAAATATTATTTGCTTTTGCATGTTGTAAATTGCACAATGACATTCAATTGCAAACAATTTTTAGTCTTTGGAAAACTCTGAGGAAAATGAAGCAATGGTCATCCAAGTATGTATTGTATTGAATGATAAAATATATGTGATGTTATAGAGCATTATTATCTGTGCTTTTTTATGTGTCCTAAATAAAAATAAGTGTGCTTTTAAGTAGTTTGGCTGATGAAATTACAGCAATTCCTCATGTCCTTTATTGTAAGTGCTAATAAAAAGTTGTGTGGCCATATGAAAAATCAGGAATATCTTTTGGAGTAACTTTTTGGAACAACAAGTAAAGGAGTTTTTACTGTATGGTACTAGAATTTTAGTTTAAGTTGAGTTTTTTTGTGTGTAAAGTGACTCTTAAAGAAAAATGTTTAGTTTTAACACTGGTTCAAAGCTTTACATGCCAGAAAGTATTTGCTAAAAATTTTCAAATGAACGAGGTTTGACTGTATGCTTGCAAATCCAATGTTCCCTAAATCTATCAAATAATTATAGTATGGAAAAATATACTTAGGACCCTGCAATGAGGCTAACTTATATATAATTGTTTACTCTTCAGTATTTAATAAATTATTTATTTAGTAATCCTTTCAAAAAGTCATTTAATCCTTTTCAAAAAGTTATCAATTATCTGCATGGAAACAATTTCACCGAACCACACAAAAAACTACCTGAATGAACCCTTTTTGTCGGGAACTGGTGTGCTTTCATTTATATGTACCCTGTTGCATGTCATTAAAAAAAAATTTATAATGAAGCTCTACTGTTATGAATAATAGAATTTTTATGAGATTTAATTTATTTGGGTTAAACAACAACAGTTCTTGTTCTTGGATGGAAAAGACGAACAAGCTAACTCTTTTCCAGAGCATTTTCAGTTATCAGGATGCTTTGAAGGTGGAATCCTGCATAGATTTTTAAGAAGTCCACTGTTTCTTTAATTGTCAAATGGTTGACTTTTGGATGAAGATATTCTGGAAACTAAGTGTGGGATGACTTAGGGGAGGTTTGGTTCCTGCTGGAAAAATACTTATTCATGAGATTATTGTCTGCAGTAGAATACCCATTCCTGAGTTCCGATTTTGCAGCTAAAGTTGAAGTATTGGTTATTAAGAATGATGTCAGGATATGGGTTAAGAAAAAGCATGATCTTGCTTGGCACAGCCGTGCTGATTGCAAGCATACCAAAATGGTTCTTAAATTGATGGATTTGGGAGGCAAACTCATTCACCTCAATAGATTTATTCTACGACAGATCGTTCAAGTTGTTACCGGTCACGCCAACTTGGCAAAGCATCTTACCACCTGCGGTTACGTTGACTCGCCCATTTGTCCTGTTTGTGGAGAAAAGGATTAAACTCCTTTACTTTTTAAAGGGAAATGCCCGATTTTCTCTTCCCCTCGGTCTGAGTTTTTTGGGCTACCCATTATAAGCTTTGATCAAGTTCTCTCGTATAAAGGTCTCTCTGGTCTTATTGGGTTACTTTAACTACACAAGACACCTCGTCTCTTAATTTGCATGATGGATACATTGTGTCTATGGCTACCTGTTGGGCTTGCTTCTACAGGGGTCATTTTCTTACTTTGTGTTAATATGCTCTTTTTACAATTTTAATTTTAATTTTGTTTTACTTTGCAGGACACCTCTTCAGAATAAGGTCCCTAATTACCTAAATGTCCACTGCGGCAGAGCGATGTTTTCCTGCCCAGTGGAATTGCAGAGGAGTGTGACGGGTAGTGGCTCATCTGCCACTACACCGTACTTTCCTTCATACAGTATACATCTGTCATTCTACGCGCATAGGGTAACGGACTATATAGCCTACGCCTTTCCCACAGAAGATACAGTTATCTATAGCGTTAAGGATTGTGATCTTTTCCATTTAAGCTATGCTTGACAGTGGCTTAGCTATTGACAGGGTCACCCTAGCATGCAAGACAGGTTAAGGCTGAGCCATAAGTACGATGTAACATAATTGGCCATTCTTTGTGTGTGAATCCAGCTATAATGAGATCTTCACGAGACTGATACTCCCGCCTACAACGGCTAATATGACATGATATTTCCTGATATGTATACTAGATAGAATGCAAGCACTTTAATACTCACCCCAACAGTGCCCACATTTGTAGTTAGTCAATTATACAAAACAGTTCGTTCAATAGGCTATATTGCAAATATTATATGTAATGGGGTTTACTATTCATTGCGGATCGGAAACTTTTTTGTGGTGATATTTTATTATTTTTTAATAGCCATGTATTTTCATTTTACCATTTGAGCATAATTCATTTTATTTATTTTAGTTCTATATTGCCTGGAATTGCTGAGTGTGACACATTGTCTATGACATACCAAGGTTCCTCCTCGAGTGTGTTGATATTTAACATGTACTCTTTGAAGTTTTGTGTCAATAAATAAAGTTTTTTTATCTGTTTTTGTCGGCTTATTCTATTAAAATAGAAGTGAACATATTCAAAATGTATTTTAACATATACGAGCAGGTACAGTTAATTATGTTAAAAAAATTTAATTAAAATACGATTTGAGGTTAGCAGCAGAAGTACTTTAATTATACCACTGAATTTAATTATATTGCACTCCTACATTATTTCGACCCAATAGTCAAATCGAAAGTCATGCTCCAAAATTATTAAAAGGAATAATCATAAGGGGGGGGGGGGGAGGCAGCAAGATAATGAACAATAGCTCAAGCAAGCACAAGATTTTTTAAGATAAAATCCCAGTCCTCAAAAGTATCATTTAAAAAGTCAGGTTAAATGATTGATCAGGGGCTATTACCCCTGATCAATATTAGCTGCTAAAAGGTCCAAGTAATTTAAAATTGTGAAAAGTTTATTCTTGCATAATTCCTCAAACCGTAATAAAAAATAAATTAAAATAAGAATATGACCGACATATTGCATTATGAATTTTGCTGCTTCAATGTAGTGATGCCTTTCTACTACGATATAATAATGCAATTTTTTTTTATGGGTAGTAAAATAGCGTAATTAGATTTGAAAAATAGCTACGGATGTAGGTCCGTTTTTAACAGTTATAAATTCGAAGTGAAAGAAACTAAAATTCTGGTATGGTTGAACTTACTTTAAGACTTTTGCTAAGCAGGATTTTTGTTCCCGCGTAATATGTGATATGAATATCATGATCGATTCCTTAGTTGTACAGCCGTTTTTAGAAGTGAAAGGGTTCATATAAGCATGTATCATTACTTCAACAAAGAACAATTTTTCTGGCTCGCCGTGATAGACGCTACGATTACGATGGGAAACAAAATAATTTTTATCTGTCTATCGTGTGAGGACTGAGTAATTAGATTAAATTCAACACGTAAAAACAATAATAAAGCTAGAAAAAAGCAATTTATCTTGTAACAGCTCAGGTGCTTGCATGGGTCTTCGAAAAGCCGCAACCGAAAATTACAACTCCCCCTCTATACTACAGATGTCTCGCATGAAGGAATGATGTCTTGATTTTTTTTTAATCTATTCTCTTAACCCTTTGAAGGTACGTAACTACTAATTAAAAAACAGCTGTTTCACTTTTCATTGCTCAATTTGGAGAAAACGGGGGGGGGGGGGGGATTTTTGATTAATATGTTTGGATTTAACATATTAAAGTCTATAAAGGTGAAGAGTAAATTCTCCCTAACTTTTACTTGTAGATATAGTAGGCTAGACCGCCAAATGCGCGAAAAAGTACACCCATCAGTGTGAAGGCAGGAATCGAGGGCTTGCTATAATGGTTGTCTATGGGGAAAAATGGTTTTTATTCCAAAAAAGCAATGAAATTATAGGAATATTTTGTTGCGTTTTTTTATTCATAAAACTGCAATAAAATTGTGATTTTAAAGGTTATTTTTTAAAAAACGTTTATTACTTTTTTTAATAGATTTTTTTTCATAAAAAAATAGTAAATAACGTTTATAAAAAAAAACCTCTAAAAGCACAATTTTATTGGAGTTTTATGAATTAAAAAAAAAACGCATCAAAATATTCCTATAATTTCATTGGGGTTTTTTTTTTTTGGAATAAAAACCATTTTTTCCCCATAGACTTACCATTAGCAAGCCCGATCGTAGGAGAACGGATGGGGGTGATGAGCAGCCTTAAATCTCTTGGAAACAAATGGCTCTTATTCACATAAACCAACACTAAAAGTTTTGAGATTGAGTCATACTCTATTTTATGCAACTGAATCAAATCACCTCATGTTCTAATATTTTCCAGGAATTACATTTTAAAAGATCTTGGTCAGGGTCGGATTTCTAAATAGGCTAAGTAGGCTGCAGCCTAGAGCGGCGAATTTTTTGGGGCGGCAAAATTTACGACCAATTAAAGAGGAATTGGGCATAACAAAATATAATAAAGATGCGAATATTTTTATGAAAGAAAACAAATAATTTACATTTCTCAGTAAACCGTAAACGTATATATAGTACTAAATATTTCGTAGCAAACATGGTAAAAAGAAAAATGGAAGAAAGGTTTTAAAAAAAATTGCCTATTTCGCTTTCGATTTAGTGTGTAACGGCACATAGATGATTCTAATATGCGTATCGTGTATCTATTTTAAACAGCAAATACCGATACCACAATATTTTGCAGCTAACCATTAGCTACCTTTCCCCGAAGTGGGAGAAAATTTTGTCTAGGGCCTTGGCTGCAAATCATAGTCTACAGGCGGCATTTCTTTAAATCCGGCCCTGATCTTGGTCCTTATTATAAATGATCATACCTAAATAACAATTATCATTTTAGCATTCTATCATTGGCTTTCCTACTTGCTCATCAACACATAGTGATTACTCTGCTCATTTTAAAAATTTTATACAACCCAAAACTCCTTAATTCCCTTACGTTTTTTACATTGCGCGGATTTTGCTTCATAACTTACAATTTTGAATAAACTCTAGGACAAACATAATTTAAATTGTGAAAATTTTTGATTTTTCCATAACAAAAGCACCATAGTTGAATATTGAATTATATTATTATATTTGAGGATTGACCTTTTTATATTTTCAAGTTCATAATTTTTGTAACAATATAATATACCTCGAAAAAGGTTAAAAGAGTTTTCGGGCCTTTTGAGCCAACTTGTCATGGTCAGGCCCTGCCAAAAAGCTTCAAATTATTTTGAATAAAATCCTGGTATAATATATATATTTTTTAATATTTTACCGCAGTTTCGTTCTGAAACATACATTTATTTAACAATTTAACTGCGCTCTCCAAATCCTCGGTAATGGAATTATAAATAAATGTGAAATGTCTTTAAATAATGGGACGAAAACGAACATTATTTTGAATGAAAAATAGTTAGGAATAGGGAATTTTAATTATTTAGTTAGTTAACTCATCAACGACGATGGCAAGAAAATTTGCCATTCGAAAATAATTTTATAACTTTGCTTAAATAAGCAAAAATTTAAGACAAATTAAATTTCATGCTAAAAATAATTTAAAAGCTTAGTTAACGTTCATATTCGATATTAATGTCATTCAGTCCATTCAGAAATTTGTCTTCAATGTGTCAAGAACATTTCATAATCATAATTTTACACTTTTCCTATATTTTTAAAAAATAAATGAGCCATTTATTATGTATTTAAATGTGTACACATTAGATGAAAAATAAATTAGTTGAGTTTCCTAATTAAAGTAATGATACAAAACTATATTAACCATGGGCAATTAAATAAAATATTATTTTGATTGAATAATTTAGAAAAATAATTTTCTAATATAGCATTTGTAATATTTATTCATTTTAATATATCTCAGAACTCGAAAATATTTCTGCTACTGAACCCTTAACCGAAATTTAATGAACCTATTGAACCGAGTATTAATGAACCGAGTACTCGGCGTAATAGTATATCCGCTATTGAACCGAGTACTAATGAACCGAGCATTTTCGATTAGTTCTTGTAAAGTGGCGCTGTTGACTGTGCTCGGCGCAATAGCTGTGATCCTATTGAACCGAGTACTCGGCGCAATAGCAAGAGCCAAAAAACAAATCCTTGTAAGTTTGGTGTTGTGGTAATAATTTTTTTTAACGTGAAATAAAAAAAAGTCAACAGGTACTTCATTCAATACCATACTATGTTTTCGAAAATTTAATTGTAATATGTTTTTTCAACGCAGAAATCTCTATGTATGATCCACAGTCCAGATGTACAAATTACTGATTGATATTGTATTTCTCGTTCAACATTGGTAAACGATTATATTCTAACCAAGACTGAAAAAGTGTGAACGAGTAAACTAATTGTAATTAGGCAGTCTTCCAATAAACTGAAAAAAAATAATAAACTGGAGAGACACATACAAGTGAGTCGAGCAAAGAGTGTTCTAAAAATATATATATATAAATATATGTATATATATTTACAAACAAGTACCTCCTCATTTATTGTGAAAAAAAACCTTCCCAGCTAGTTCTGGGCAAGAAGTTCTTACCAATGAATAATCCCAAAGAGCAAAATTTCATACCCACTAAGGAAAACTGTCATACTGGTGAATACAAGAAACAATTCTGCCTAAAACCTGAACTCAAACAACATCTTCTAGTACACACTGGTGAAAGACCTCATGCTTGTGAGATTTGCAACAAACAGTTTTCTCTAGAAGGTGACCTAAACAAACACCTCCTTTTACACACTGGTGAAAAACCCCATGTGTGTGAGCATTGCAACAAACATTTTTCTCAAAAAGGTAGCCTCAAAAAACACCTCCTTTTACACACTGGTGAAAAACCGCATTCTTGTGAGATTTGCAATAAACAGTTTTCTCAAAAAGGTGACCTAAACAGACACCTCCTTTTACACACTGGTGAAAAACCCCATGTGTGTGAGCATTGCAACAGACATTTTTCTCAAAAATGTAGCCTCAAAAAACACCTCCTTTTACACACTGGTGAAAAACCTCATGCTTGTGAGATTTGCAATAAACAGTTTTCTCATAAAGGTAACCTCAAAAAACACCTCCTTTTACACACTGGTGAAAAACCTCATGCCTGTGAGATTTGCAACAAACAGTTTTCTTATAAATGTATCCTCAAAGATCACCTCCTTGTACACACTGGTGAAAAACCTCATGCTTGTGAGATTTGCAATAAACAATTTTCTCAGAAAAGTGTCCTCAAAAAACACCTCCTTGTACACACTGGTGAAAAACCTCATGCTTGTGAGATTTGCAACAAACAGTTTTCTGAAAAAGGTAGCCTCAAAAAACACCTCCTTTTACACACTGGTGGAAAACCTCATGCCTGTGAGATTTGCAACAAACAGTTTTCTCATAATCTTAAAAAGCACCTCCTATCGCACCCTGGGAAAAAGCCTGATATTTGCTAGACAGGCAAAGATTAATCTTTAAAGGCACCCCCCCCCCATGTGCCTTAATGGATAAACATCTTAAAATATCACTCAGAAAGCATCTCCTTGTATACATACTGAAGATGACTTCTAATTAAAGCAAGTCTCTCATATAGCACCTACTATTGCAGGCTAGTAAAATAACACCATTGGTGCTCACCAAGGGACTTATTTTACTAGCTTGCAATAGCAGGTTTTGTTACAATATTTTTCCGAGAGTTTTTTTCTGGGAGTATTATCTTTGCCTGTGCATTATTGTGATCAACTCACACTTACACAGCCGCAACTCACCCTCACACACCAAGATCTGAACTCGAAAATAGTCCATGAGTGGCTCCTCTAATTTGATGCAAATCCACTCCAACCAATGCAAAAAGAAATTTGCTTGATGAAGCTATTGCTCACTTGAAAAATCTTTCATTTCGACTTGAATGCTTTCAAACGGCTTCAATAGTTTTCTCGACAACCATCTCGAACCATTCTTATCTCTACACCGGGGCCACTTTTATTGGCCCCACCCTGTGCATCTTCAAATACGCCTCAAGTAAAAACCTCATATCTGTGCTATGCAATTTCTGTAACAAAATATTTTCTTTCAAAAGTTGAAGTAACTGGGAAGCGTATAAACTGCCTGTGCAGCCAAAAATACTGACAAACAATACCCTGTGCAGAGGGATTACATGTTGAATATGCTCCAAAGTGCCAACGCTGCCTAAAATGTCACCCTTCAAAGATGCATTGAATGCCTGTTCAGGTGTTGGCTCGATATTTATCAGCGGTTTTAATTTACGACACAAATGCAATGTTATTTCACACGCTTGTGCAATGTTGTTTCAACTCTCTTAAGTTGCCTTAAATATATATATTCTCATACACACTAGTAGAAAAGCTTGGACATGTAAATTCTACTAGAAGCATATAAATTAAAAAAAGGTGCCTCAAATGCATGTTCTCATGCACATTTAAAATGCCTTATTTGTGAGGGTTCTGCAAGAAATTCTTTCTTACCTCTGTATGATTTTCCTGAAACATTTAGTAATCGGTTTTTGGTATTATGGGTGAAATCATAAACTTAAATTATCTTTAAAAAAATCAAACTTTTTATTATTACAATGTGTGGATTTATATACTTCTGTTACTTTAATAAGACATCTAAGTATTTGATATCTATTCTTATCTTTTGTTATTGTATTATAAACTGTCACCTTTATGAGACATCTAAGTTTTTGATGTCTTTTCTTATGCTTTCTTATTGTATATATGTAGTTTCATTCAGACGCAGTTTAAGTAATCTAATTATCCTTGCTAAAAATAAGAAAGTTTGCATTTACAACACAAATGCAATGCTGTTTTTAAACTTTTTTGACAATTCCTTACCGTTATCCTTTTGCATTGTATAAATTTAATGGTATGTTATATGTAATTGTTAATTGTTAGGCTTTTTTGTACTTTTAGCAAGCAAACCATGAATATGAATGATTGTTGTTGTTGTGTGCCTCCATGATAGTTCAAAAGGAAGGAGGGTTGCCGGAACTTCCTTGAGCATGCAAATGAAATACTGTATGTGAACTTTTTTGGCAATGGACAATTCCCGTATTTTTTAAAAACATTTCAAAACTATTTTTCTCAATAGACAAAACAACGCTGATTCCAAATATCCTGGTTAAAATATCGAAAAAAAATTTGTTTAATTTAATATTTAATTTAAAAAACTCGCAGAAATTAGTTCTTGTTTTAACCGTTCTGCTATTGGTTGGAGCGGTTGTGACGTCATTATTTATGTTCCGTGGGTTTCTTTACTAAAGTTTACAACGGCGTGCAGACAACCTATCTACAGTTTTCAATTGATTTCTTATTAAATTTGTTTTAGTTCTTAAACGTTCAGATTTATTCTTTATTTTTAATTTACTATTATTTTTTGTTCTAATTGTCTTTTTTCTTCAATTTATTTCGATGAAACCAGGCTTTTTCAAAGCGCAGAGCGACAACTTACCCAAAAGCTGCGTTATTATCTAACACAATCGAAGTTTTGTAAAATCATTGTATCTAAATTTATAATTTTATTTAACAACTCAAAGGCATGTACCATTTATACATTCTTTTTTTCAATTTAATTCCAATAGAAAAACCCAAAAATAACTAAATATAAGCTATGAATTACTTTATGTATTTAGAACATTGATTCCAAAGCACTCGTGCTGCCATCTATTATTCAGATATTTACACTGTCGCTTTTTACTATAACTTTTTGAACAACAAACAGTTATGCAATTAATAACTCAAACATTAAAGAAAAGTAGCTGAAAACTAAAAAAAACTCTTTTGTTTCTTAACTTTTACAATGAGCTATTCTCTATACTTTCTGGAAAGCAAGTTGTCTACAGCTTACGATTTAGGAGAAACAGGCACGTCGCATAGCCTTACTTGGAATATAAAAAAAAAGTCTTTTCTGGGATAGTAACTGTAGTATTATGGCACTCAGGAACTATGCAATACCGATATGACATGTTCAAATAGTTTTAACAAAAGAAACTAATTGTATCGCATACTTCACAGTTTCAGTTTCACACAAATGTCAATATCAACCAGAGCTGATCGGAAAGAGTTTTGTAAAAGCTGACGTCACAGCGTTTCCGTGCGCTTTTGAGTGGTTTTCGCACGCTTCTCGAAAGCTCGACTTTGAAATGGAATAAAAAAATAAATACGCATCGGAAATTTTTTTTGTTTGGACTAATATTTTTTTTTCAACATCCTTCATCGAATAAAAAAATAAATAAAAAATGTGGGAATTGTCCATTTGTTGTACTGTGAGTATCATCTTCGCCTGTGCATTATTGTGATCAACTCACACTTACCCAGCCGCAACTCACCCTCACACACCAAGATCTGAACTCGAAAATAGTCCATGAGTGGCTCCTCTAGTGGGATGCAAATCCACTCCAACCAATGCAAAAAGAGATTTGCTAAATAAAGCTATAGCTCGCTTGAATAACCTTTCATTTTGACTTGTATGCTTTCAAACGGCTTCAATAGTTTTCTCGACGAGCATCTCAATCCATTCTTATCTCTACACCGGGGTCACTTTTATTTATTGTGTTTATACGATACTTTTTTCATGATTGAAAATAAAATTATCATCTTGAAGTTAAAAAATTATGATTTGATATAAATTCTCTCTTAAAAAATTAAAAAAAATTTTGATATAAATTCTGTTGAATGTTTTATGTGAGGATATGCAATGTGTGGATTTAAAGGGAAATCCAAACCAAAGTGCTTCTGTGTTAATCCAATGGGAAAACATAATTTTCCAAGACACATTTCTTCAGCTGTATTAAATATATTTGCAAACTGCTTTTTTATAGGATAAATGTAACTGACTGACAGGGTGTAATTCCTCTTTTTGAAATTTTTTCGAATATTTTTTGATTTTCAAAAAAATAATTTTACAATAAAATATTCGATTGAATATTTTTTTTAAAAAAAGTTGAATTTTTAAATCCTGTTAAACACATTTTTCATATAAACAAACAATTTTCAACGCAGCCGAAAAAATTTCATAGAAATTTATGATTTATTTTTCCATTGGATTAACCCTCTAATGCATGAATTTTTATTTTCATCCCAAAAAAATATATATGTAACTTTAATACTCACACATTATGGGAAAAATACTAAAAAAAATTTAACTGCATTAGAATTTAAATAATTTTAAATTCTAATTAATTTTTTAAATTTTTTCAATGTGACAAAAACCATTTGCAAAATTCCAATTTTGATAATAATGACTAGAAAACTACTAAAAATATTTCAAAATAACATTTTTTAACAATGATTAATTTTTCAAAACAATTTATTAGTATTTAATACTAATATTATTATTCTTTGAATACTGCCAAAAACGTAATTTCACAAAAGTTAATAACCTCACTCCTCACTCTTTAATATTGAATACACTATCACTATAATATTGAATACACTTACTACTGTCATCTATGAGGATTATTAGCAACTAAAACTTTAAAATGTAATGTAATAGATGAAAAAAAAACACAGGTTTGTCTTGGAGGAGCTCTAATTTAATAGAATAAAGTGGATTATGTTATTGTTACCAAACGGTTACATTATGCATTAGAGGGTTAACACATAGACACTTTGGTTGGGAGACCAGCAGTCATTCCCCCTTTTACTACAAAACCTCACATCTAAATGATCTTGAGGATTGAAATATTTCATGTATCAGAGACAAAGTTTCGGATCAGAGGTCATCTGTTGAAAAGAGATTATTCTCTTTACAAGAATTTGAATTAAAATATGGTTTGGGCAGTCCTCTAAGCAAAATTGTAGTTTTTTGCAGGCGCTAAGTCACAATATCCAGCAGCCTTTTTCTTTTCTCCGTGATCGGGAATATCTTGCTCTTGTTAACATAACACATTAAACTTTTTCTTACCTCACATACACACGTTTTATGTATCTTATACTTATTAATTATTTCTGTGCATGCTCAAATTCCATGTTTTATATAACGAAGGTAGAATAGTTTAGAAACCCTAGGTGGAATCTAATTCAAAAACGAGGACTTTATGTTAAGAATTTTTACAAGACTTACATCTGCATTTCAACTGAGGAAATTTGACCTCCCAAAATAAAAAATTTGCTGTGCATTAAGTTCTTTGTTAAGAGATTTGCTGTAACTTTTAAACAATGAAATGTAGATTGCATTAAAAAAATATATAATTGGGTTTCTTTATATGCATGACTGTTTTTTTTTAAACCTTTTGCTGCTCGAGGCTCGATTTATTTAAATTTAGCGATTACCTCGTTTGGGTCTTCCTCTAAGATCCGTTCGAATGCATTTAACGGCAAATTAGAGTATTAATGACTGCGTTATGGTGTATGGGGACAAGGTTTTTTTGTATTAAAATTAAGGGATTAACTAAAATATGAGTAATCATATTTTTTACTTAATTTTTGTGTTAAAAATTGTTAAATAATTGCTTCCTATTTATACTTGATTAAAACTGATATCATAATTAGGTGAGTTTTTTTTATTATATTGATTTGTATTTTGGTGTAACTTAGGGTGGGAAAAGGAAATTAGTTTTGAAATAAGTTTCTTTTTAATTTTAAAGAAGTTAATTTAAAATTTAGGTATAACATTATAACAGTTTAAAAAGTATTATTCATAAATAATTTTTTATGGTTTTGAATTTATTGTAGAAATTTTTTTAACAGTTTCAAATGTTTTATAATTTAATAAATAAAAATGAATTTTTCTATAATATAAATTTTAATCTTTCAATATTTATTATTCATTGTAATGATTTAAAATTTATAAACATTGAAAATAATGGCTAAAAATTTGCTCTGCAAAGCATAAGTAATTACAATTTAAATTAATAAAATACGGTTTCAATTACTTAAAAAGTATTTTCATTTTTTCTAAATTATACTAAGGGAACAAATACATTTAATTAAAAAAAATCATGTAAAAATATTTAAGTGCAAAAACTTCACACGTTTGCAACGGAATGCAGCACATTTCTAAATCCCAAAATAGCGGAAAAGAATATGCCAGTGCTTTGAAACTTGAATCGAAATACGAAGCGATAAAAAAAGCCAAATTTGCATTTCTGAAAGACCATGTCTACTCATAGGAAGGCATCAGCAATTGATATGGGGAAAGTGATCCATTTCAGTGGCCCCAAGTTACAAAATTCTCGTAGCTGTGTTAAAGGTAATAAAAGAAACAAAAATTAGGCATATCTTGTCGTGATGGCACAAAAACAAATCCTTGTTAGTTTGGTGTTATGGTAATATTTTTTTTTAAACGTGAAAAAAAAAAAAAAGTCAACAACTGCTTCATTCAATACTATACTATGCTTTCGAAAATTTACTTTTAATATATTTTTGCAACGCAGAAATCTCTATGTATTATCCGCAGTCCAGATGTACAAATTACTGATTGACATTGTATTTCTCGTTCAGCACTGTTTCATAATTTTATGATAACTTGAAAATCATAAACAGGTTGTAAAAACCAATTTAGGAATTTATTTCTAAGTATGATATATGCCTTACCTGCAATACCTTTTATGAATGATGAAAAACGAGTAAAATAATTTTTATTGGGCAGTCTTATAACCTTAAAAAAAAAATTTGAAGAATAATAAACTGAAAAACGATACAAGTGAGTCGAACAAAGAGTGTTCTGAAAAAAGTTATTTTTACAAACAAGTACCTTCTCATTAATTGTAAAAAAAACCTGCCTAGCTAGTTCTGGGTAAAAAGTTCTTAGCAATGAATAATCCCAAAGAGCAATTTGTCATGCCCACTAAGGAAAACCCGCATACAGGTGAATACAAGAAACAATTCTGTCCCAAACCTCAACTCAAAGGGCATCTTCTAGTACACACTGTTGAAAAACCTCATGCATGCGAGTTTTGCAACAAACAGTTTTCTCAAAAGGGTAACCTTAAACAACACCTCCTTGTACACACTGGCGAAAAACCTCATGCCTGTGAGATTTGCAATAAACAGTTTTCTCTAAAGGCTGACCTCAAAAGGCACCTCCTCACACACACTGGAGAAAAACCGCATGCATGTGAGATTTGCAATAAACAGTTTTCTCAAAAGTGTAGCCTTCAACAACACCTCCTTTTACACACTGGTGAAAAACCTCATGCCTGTGATATTTGCAACGAACAGTTTTCTCTAAAAGGTGACCTCAAAAGGCACCTCCTCGCACACACTGGAGAAAAACCGCATGCTTGTGAGATTTGCAATAAACAGTTTTCTCAAAAGTGTAGCCTTCAACAACACCTCCTTTTACACACTGGTGAAAAACCTCATGCTTGTGATATTTGCAACAAAAATTTTTCTTCAAAAGGTGACCTCAAAAGACACATCCTCACACACACTGGTGAAAAACCTCATGCCTGTGAGATTTGCAATAAACAGTTTTCTCTAAAAGTTGACCTCAACAGACACCTCCTTTTACACACTGGAGAAAAACCTCATGCTTGTGAGATTTGCAAAAAACAGTTTTCTCATAAAAGTAACCTCAAAAAACACCTACTTTTACACACCGGTGAAAAACCTCATGCTTGTGAGATTTGCAATAAACAATTTTCTCATAAGAGTAACCTCAAAAAACACCTCCTTTTACACACTGGTGAAAAACCTCATGTATGTGAATTCTGCAACAAACTGTTTTCTCAAAAAGGTCACCTCCAAAAACATCTTCGCTTACATGCGTGTCTTTAACCTCACACCTGTGAATTGTAAAACAATCTTGCTTAAAAATAAATCTTAAAAGGCACCTCCTATCGCACACTGGAAAAAAGCCCGATTTTTGCTAGACAGGCAAACGATTAATCTTTAAATGCACCCTCCCATGTGCCTTATTGGATACACATCTTAGAATGTCACTCAAAAAGCATCTCCTTGTATACATACTGAAGATGACTTCTAATTGAAGCAAGTCTCTCGTATAGCACCTACTATTGCAAACTAGTAAAAAAACACCCTTGGTGAGTTTTGTTTAAAAAAATTCCGACAGTCACCCTTGAAATACAGGGTGTCGCAAATAAAATGGGTAGACACGGACTTGGAAGGATTAATGAATATGGTGAACTTTTTATTGGAGTTTTGTCTTACCAACGACCTATGTATTGGAGGAACTTTATTTAGCCACAGGGACATACACAAGGCTACATGGATCTCTCCAGATAAAAAAACAAGAAATCAAATTGATCACATAACTATTGATAAGAAATGGAGAAGCTCTCTCTTGGATGTCAGAACAATGAGAGGAGCTGATGTGAATTCTGATCACCTATTGGTGGTTGGAAAAATCAGAATCAAACTCGCTAATATAAAGACAAATAAATATAGAACAAAATTTAATGTTGAGAAACTAAAAATCAAATCAGTGAAACAGGACTTTAAAATAGCTCTAGAAAATCGCTTTCAAGCGCTAAATAACATCACTGATATGGAAATAAATAATGAGTGGAATGTAATCAAAGAGATATATACAGAAACTTCTGAGGAGATACTGGGAAGGAAGAAGTTCGAGGATAAGGAATGGATTTCAGAAACGACTAAAGAGCGAGTACGGGAAAGACGTGTTATAAGATCAAAATTGCTTGGAAAAGGATCCCGCGAAGTTGAACCACAAGCTCTTGAAGAATACAAAAGGAAAAATAAAGAGTGCAAGAAGAGTGCTCGCAAAGACAAAAGAAAATACTACAATGACCTTGCCTCTGCAGCGGAAGAAGCAGTTTTTAACAATGATATAAAACAGATGTATGATATTACACATAAAATCAGTGGGGGTAGACGAACGAAAGAGGTACCTATCAAAAATAAGCAAGGACAGAAACTGACAGCAAGTGAAGAACAAGTGAAGAGATGGGTAGAACACTTTAAAGAAACCTTAAACAGACCTAACCCTATTGTTTTGAAGGAGATCCCAGATGATGCACCCCTTCAATTAAAGATTGATACAGGCCGAATTAAACTCTTTGAAGTGCAGAGAGCAATAAAATTGCTCAAGTGCGGGAAAGCTGCTGGCAGCGATAACCTTCCTGGAGAACTTTTCAAGGAAAGCTCCAAAACTGCACTCGAGAAGCTAACTGACCTGTTTAATAAAATCTTCGAGGAGGGTGTGATACCAGATGACTGGAACGAAGGTTTGCTTATAAAGTTGCCAAAAAAGGGTGACTTAACATCATGTGATAACTGGAGAGGAATAACGCTATTGAACGTTTCGAGTAAAATATTCACAAGAATACTACTTGAACGAATGAAAAAAGCAATTGATGAAAGGCTTCGACCAGAACAAGCCGGTTTCCGTGCCAATCGGGCTTGTGTTGACCACATTGCAACCCTAAGGATTATAATCGAGCAATCCATTGAATGGCAATCGACTGTTTATTTGAATTTTATAGATTTTGAAAAGGCATTTGACAGTATACATAGAGATACACTTTGGAAGCTGCTAAAATATTACGGAATACCAGAGTGTTTTGTGAAAATCATTAAAAACATATACAAAAACTACTGTATCAGAGTAGTTCATAATGGAATACAATCAGAATCCTTTGAGGTAAACTCGGGAGTCAGGCAGGGATGTATCCTTTCTCCAACAATTTTTCTGATTACTGTGGACTGGATTATGCAGAAAGTGACAGAAAACAAGAGGGGTATTAGATGGACACTTACCGAGTTTCTTTGTGACCTTGATTTTGCTGACGACCTATGCCTGCTAACTAATACCCTGAAGGATATGCAGGAAAATACAAGTAGACTGAATATTGAAGCAAAGAAAATAGGGCTTAATATCAATCAAAAGAAAACAAAAATTTTAAAAATCAACCCTAAACAAGCAAATGATATCCTCCTTGAGAATCAAAAACTAGAAGAAGTGACCAGCTTTACACATATCTTGGTAGCACCATCAACAATAAAGGTGGAACGGACGAGGATATCACTATCAGACTAAATAAGGCACGAGGTAGCTTTGCAATGTTAATCAAGTTTTTTAAAAACAGGGCCATCTCTATTGCAACTAAGATCAGAGTTTTTAACACTAATGTGAAGTCTGTCCTTCTCTATGGATCTGAAACATGGCACTGCAATAAAACTAACGAGAGAAAGCTTCAGGTTTTCATTAACAAGTGCCTTAGAAGTATTCTAGGCATTAAGTGGTACCATAAAATTAATAACGAAGAAGTTCTAAGGCGAGCAAATCAGATACCAATTGAATTTGAAATTAAGAAAAGAAAGTGGCAGTGGATTGGTCACGTATTGCGAAAAAATGAAAAATTCAAGATAAGACAGGCGTTTGACTGGAATCCCCAGGGGCATCAAAAGAGGGGAAGACCACGAAACACTTGGAGACGGACGATCGAGAAAGAACTGAAGGACGTGGGGACAACATGGCGGGAGGCGAAACATCTGGCCACCAACAGAGTGAGATGGAGGAAATTGACGGAGGCCCTATGCTCCAGTGATGGAGTGACAGAGGGCTAAGTAAGTAAGTAAGTAAAAACCAACACAAAATCCTCAAGTTTGCTAAGCGAAGCTATTGATCTCTTCAATATTAAGCCAGAACAAAGGCTTGGCGAATTATTTGCTGGTAACAATTCTATGGTTTGAATAGCTAGTTGGAATGAACATGAAATGACGGTTTGTAGAGCTGTTCGAAAAAGTGTACACTAGTGATTTTTTCGACCATTATTTATCCTAGAGAATAGGACATTTTGTTAATAGAAGACGATCTATTGACAATGCAAGACAATTGTTAGCAAGAGACAAAATCTAGTGTTCGAACCAGTTTCAGAATGCTTTTGGCCTTGTTCAAGACAGATCCTGTCTAACGCTATTTCGTAACTAACCATTGCATAAAACTCTATTTTGGCTTTTTTGCACCTTTGGCCCTTTCTCACCAAACAACTAGCAACATTTTATCCACGATTTTGCATTAATTAAATAACAATCTACAATGAACGCCCTTTGTTGTAATGTGAGTATCATCTTCGCTTGCGCATTATTGTGATCAACTCACACTTACCCAGCCGCAAATCTCCCTCACACACTAAGATCTGAACTCGAAAATAGCCCATTAGTGTCTCCTCTAATGAGATGCAAATCCACTCCAACCAATGCAAAAAGAGATTTGCCGTGTGAAGCTATTGCTCGCTTGAATAATCTTTCATTTCCACTTGAATGCTTTCAAACGGCTTCAGCATTTTTCTCGACGAGCATCTCAATTTATTCTTATCTCTACACCGGGGTCACTTTTATTGGCGCCACCCTGTGCATCTTCAAATATGCGTCGAGTAAAAACCTCATTACTGTGCTATGCAATTTCTGTAACAAAATATTTTCTTTCCAAAGTAGCAGGAACTGGGAAGCGTATAAACAGCCTGTGCAGCCAAAACCACTGACAAACAATATAATACCCTGTGCAGAGGGATTACTCATTGAATATGCTCCAAAGTGCCAACGCTGCCTAAAATGTCACCCTTAGAAGATGCATTGGGTGCCTGTTCAAGTGTTGGCTCGATACTTATCAGCGGTTTAAATTTACAACACAAATAACCCTCATGTATGTCTTCTGCAATGTTGTTTCAACTCTCTAAAGTTGCCTTAATTATATATATTCTCATACACACTAGTGAAAAAGCTTACACATGTAAATTCTACTTGAATCATTTTATTACAAAAAGGTGCCTCAAATACATGTTCTCATATACACTCTCCAAAAACCTTATTCATGAGGGTTTTTCAAAACATTCTTTCTTGCTGTCTGATTTTCCTGGAACATATTTAAGAATCATTTTTTGATATTATGGGTGAAAGCTTAAACTAAAATTATCTTTAAAAAGTATTTTTTTTATTATTATAATGTGCGGAAATATATATACTTCTGTCACCTTAAATAAAACATCTATGTATTTATGATGTCTATATATCTTATGCTTTGTTATTTTATATATTTTCCTTCAGATGCTGTTTAAATAATCTACATATCCTAGCTTAAAACAAAAACTTGTCACTTGCGATACAAATGTAATACTGTATATCAACTTTTTTGGCAATTCCTTACTAGAATCCTTTTATATTGTATAAATTTAATGGCATATGTAACTGTTAGGCTAATTTAATGCTATATGTAACAGTTTTGTTCTTTTATTAAAGACCTTCAATTTGTTTATCTAAGTGTTTTACTATTTAAAAAACTTATTATTATTGATTACATTCTACGTAAAATATTGTGTTTATAAGATACTTTTTTTTTTGTCTTGAAAATAAAATTAATTATCGCCATGAAATTAAAAAAGTGATTTGATAAACATATCAAAGGTAATTTTCTAAGTTCTGTTGAATGTTTTATGTGAGGCAATGTGTGGATTGGATGGGAAATCCAAACCAAAGTGCCTCTGTGTTAATCCAATGGGAAAACATAATTTTCCAATATGCATCTCTTCAGCTGTATTGAATACATTTTATCTCATGTTTTGCTATTGTATATAAATTCATTCAGACGGAGTTTAAATCTACTTATCCTAGCTTAAATATAAAAAAACTTGTCATTCACGATATAAATGTAATGCTGTATTATAACTTTTTTGGCAATTCCATACTGGCATCCTTTCACATTGTATAAATTTAATGACATATGTTACTGTTAGGCTAATGTAATGCAATATGAAACAGTTTTGTTCTTTTATTAAAGTCCCTCCATTTTTGTTTATCTAAATGTTTAACTATTTTTTTTAAATACTATTATTGATTAACATTTAATTTAAAGTAATATGTTTATAAGATGCTTTTTTCATTCTTGAAAGTTAATCATCACCTTGAAATTAAAAATATGATTAGATAAACATATTAAAGTTAGTTTTCTGTGAAAGTCCTGTTTAATGTGAGGATGCAATGTGTGGATTTGATGAGAAATCCCATCCAAAGTGCTTCTGTGTTAATCCAATGGGAAAACATAATTTTCCAAGACGCATTTCTTCAGCTGCATTACATATGTTTACAAACTGCTTTTTATCGGATGAATGTAACTGACTTCCAAGGTGTAATTCCTCTTTTTGAAATTGGTTCGAATGTTTTTTGTTTTCCAAAAAAATAATAATAATTTTACAACAAAATATTCGAACTATTTATAAGAAAAAAGAGTGGGATTTTTAAACCCTGTAAGTCAGTTACATTTTTCATATAAATACGCATTTTGTAAAAATGTTCAATGCCGCCGAAAAAATTCTTGGAAATGTATGATTATTTTTCATTGGATTAACCAGTGAATTTTTTAACATAGTGACTGGGCGACACTAATGTCGCCCAGTGAAAGAAAAGTGTCGCCTAGTAATATGAAAATCAAATCACTGGGCGACATTAATAAAATTCATAATTTCTTAAAACTCTCGTCAATTTTATCATAAATTGTATATTGCAAAAAAAAAAAACACATATGAAGTAAAAAGAATGGGCAAGTTGTAGCCAATTGCTGTTGAACAAGTATCGCACATTCGTTTCAACCCTGTGGGACTTAAACTAAAACGTTTCGAGTTACCAAGGGGGTTCTCCTCCTTGCCTTGTGTGCTCCTCCACAACCCCTTCCTTCAGTCTGGGTTCGTTCATAGTGTTGGTTCGTGTGACCGGCCTCGGACATTTGTCCTGATAGTGGGAAATTTATTGCTTTAGATAAGGCATTATAGTCGCCCTCCCAAACTTAGATCAAGAAGCTGGGGGCAAGGGGTGATGCTTTTTCAGAAACGGAAAGGGGGAGCCTATTGCAGTAAAAAAAAACTTCGTATTTTATTGCCGTCTTGCCTTGCTTTTTTAATTGGCTGAGTACAAAAGCAAATGGAATTTTCTACGAAATGCGGAAGGGGGATCATAGTAACAATCTGTAGCTTGCGCTATGGGAAAACATCGTTAAAAGTCACTCGAAAAGCTTGGGAACATGGAAATGGTCAACTGAGGATACGTTAGTAGATCTTTATAGATATGTCATTGTATAACATTTACTTCCGAAGTAAACACCCCAAAAAATTTGCTCCAATCTTATTTTCACTTAAATCTAGCCTTTCGTCGTATGATGGGTATTTCTGTTTATAGGTACGTTTTTATGCTTTTAATATATTTATTTTATAAATGTATTTCTCTCCAATTTTGGTGCTTAAAAGTGGTAAACTTTTGAGGATTAAGAAGGGGCAGATGTGTGAAATATTTATTGACTCCAAATTATTGATGAAATTTTAAAATTTTGAATGTCACAAATATGATATATTAATACAGCTTGAGGAAGTATTAATATAATTTTTTATATATTTTTTAGTTGTTAATTGTAGTTCTTATAAAAATATTGCCTTGTTGTGTAGTTCCTATAATATACTGATTAGCGTTTCCCGTACTACAAAAAATATCCTATTTCATTGAAATATTCTAATTCTATAAAAAATTAAACACAAAAATTTTATTTAAGATATTATTCCACAAATAATTTATTACCATACTAGCAGTATGGTCCCGCCTTACTTGGGAACCCGTTAACTTCGCATTGCTTCCTTTTAGAGGCATGCTTACTTGTGAAAATACACTCAAAATCAAAACAAAATTAAATTTGTGTTGGCGCATGCGCACTTAAAAAAGCAAACTCTAATAGAGGATGAAGCAGCCTTAGGGCGAGCGCATATCTCAACCAAACTCAATCAATCAAACTAATAGAGGATGACGCCAAGCCCCCGTTTCGGTCCGGTCCATGCATTTTCAAGCCCTGTTATGGTCCCGCAATCCCACGTGGATGACGTTTTTTTGAAACTAATTATATTAATTAAAAATTACAATCAAATATGAAAAAACTAAGCCTCAGGTGCACACGTAGGTATTAAAAGGAATCTATATTAAAAATTTCGAATTTTTTAGAGCAGTCTAAGTAGGTCTTTTGCGATCCACAGACATACACACAGACAGACTCTTTCTTTTATTATTATATAGATGAATATTTTATTTTATTCCTTTATAAAATTTAAAGTATTCCTTGTCAATTACAGGCTTTGAAATATGTATGGGGATGATATGATGTGTAGTTCGGGTCAGATTTTTTCAAATACCATTTAATCGAAGACTGAGCCGGTTTAAAAATTTTAACTTAAAGACAGGTATCATGAGACCAATTATTTTGTATTGGAACTACTATTTTATTTGCTTTAAAAAATGGGGGCAAGATTTTAACAATATCTGTGTCTAGTTATATTTGTTACAATATTTAAAAAAAAAATTAAAAATGACCTAAGATACGTACGCTAATTCCACTTTAAATTCTTTAATGTAAAAATCAAACATACAAATGTGGTTTTCACCAATCAGGATTAATTTATTAATTTATTTGAAACTAAATATATAAAAAAAAATCAATTTATAAATTATTCGTAATCAATATTTCAAAAGACCTTTACACCTGCCGTATTGTTCTTCTAAATTAACAAAAAATATATATTATTCAATTTAAATGCAATTTTATCTATCATTTACTTAAATAACTATCTTTTTCAAAGAACGTATTTGTTTTGGAATAAATATTGTTAGTAAGACGGTTATGTAGTATAGCACTTCATTTAAATCTGTTACTATCGCAACATCAAAATATAGATATTATCTAAAATGTAATTTTTAGATAAAAACAAAACGTTACACTTCTCCCCCCCCCCCCCCTCAATCTTTTTTAAGCAATGTCGCCCAGTGAAAAAATCTTAGAAAATTCACTGGGATTAACACATAGACGATTTGGTTTGGAGACCGGCAGTCATTTCCCCTTAGCTATAAAATCTCACTTCTGAATGATCTTGAGAATTGAAATCTTTCATGCATCAGTGACAAAGTTTCAGAACATAGGTCAACTGTTTAAAACAGTTTATATTTTCAGGAATTTTATGTACGAGTTGAAATGTGGTTTGGGGAGTACTTTAAGTAAAATTGTAGTTTGCAGTCACATGCTCAAGTTTTATGTATCATATTCATCATTTGTGTGCATGCTCGAATTCCATGTTTTATCTAACGGAGGTGGAATAGTAGTAACCCAAGATGAAACCTTATTCCATATCGAGGACTATTGACTGTGTTAAGAATTCTTACATGCCTTAAATCTGCATTTCAACTGAGGAAATTTGCCTTTTAAAAAAAAGTTGCCGTGTATTAACTTCTTTGTTTAGAGATTTGCTGTAACTTTTAAACAATGAAATGCAGATTGCATAAAAAATATGGTTGGGTTTCTTTATATGTATAAATGTTTTTATTTATTTAACCTTTTTGGCTCGATTTATTGCTAAATTTTTTGCGATTTCCGCGTTTGGGTCTCCCCCTAATATTCGTTCGATTGCAAATGCCAGCAAATTAGTGTATTTATGACTGCGTTATGGTGCATGCGGGCATGTTTTTTTTTTTTTGTGTGTGTGTCAAAATCAAATGATTAATTAAAATATGAATAATAATAATCATATTTTTTTTCTTAATTAATTTTTGTGTTAAAAAATTGGAAAATAATTAGTTCCAATTTATACTTAAAACTAATATCCTGTTTAGGTAAGATTTTTGTTTCTGTGTGTATACATTGTGTGTATCTGTGGATCATTTGTATCTGTGTGTAATTTAGTTTGGTAAAAGGATGTTAGTTTTTTAATAAGTTTTTTTTTTTTATAATTTTGAAAAAGTTTATTTAAAATGCGGACAGGGTTTTAATTTATTGAAATTTAGGTGTAACATTAAAACAAAGATAGATAATATACAACATTAAAATATATTATTCAAACATAGATTTTAATGGTTTTGAATTTATTATGGATATAAATTTTAACACTTTAAAATTTATTATAATTTAATAAATAAAAATTGATTGATTTCAAAAAAATTAATTTTTTAAAATTTATTATTTAGTGTAATGATATAATTGCATGAAATATTTTAATAAATATTTAGTATATTGAATTAAAAGTTATTATGAACATTAAATTTAACGGTTAAAAATTTGCTATGCATAAGTAATTACAATTCAAATTAATGAAATACATTTTTAATTACTTAAAAATTATTTTAAAAAATTCAAAACCATTCATTTTTTGTAAATTATAATTAATTCTAATATTTTGTACCCTCGCTTGCATTGCATACCAGGGACACCGAGCCATCGGCTACGACTGGACGCTCGTAACAAGAAGTAAGTATAATAAATACTAATGGAAAAATTATATTTAATAAAAAATAATCATGTACAAAACAAATATTAAAGTACAATAACTTCACACGCTTGTAAGGTAAAAAATAATGAATTTGGAACTTTGCTACTATAATATACGGTATTGGTATATATATATATATAGTATAGTGTATTTCGTAAACAATACACAAAATACTTGATGGAAGTTCAGCAACCAGAATAGGTTATTAATTCATTTAAGTACAATGATATGCGGCACTGTTCTAAATCCTAAAACGGAAAAGAATATCTCAGTTATTTGAAATTTATGCGCCGCCACTCCTCAAAAACCTAAGTCATCTCCAAAACAAGGCACCAGCAAATGATGAAGGAGAAAGTGATCCTTCAGTGGCCCCGATTAAAAAATTACAAAAATTGTGTAGCTGTGTTAAAGCTCCAAATAGAAACTAAACATATCTAGCCGTGATGGCTCGAAACAAATCCTCGTTAGTTGGTGTTGTGGTATTATTTTTTTAACGTAAAATAAAAAAAAAATCCACAGTTACTTCATTCAATACTATACTATAATTTCGAAAATTTAATTTAAATATGTTTTTGAAGCGCAGAAATCTCTATGTATGATCCACAGTCCAGATTTACTAATTGATATTGTACTTCCCGTTCAGCATTGGTAAAAGATTATATTCTCATCAAGACTGTTTCATCTCTTTATGATAACTTGAAAAATTATAATCAGGTTGTAAAAACCAATTGAGGAATTTATTTATAAGTATAAAAACATGAAATATGCCTTACCTACAATACCTTTCATGAATGCATGAAAAGCGAGTAAAATAATTGTAATCAGGCAGTCTTCCAATAAACTGAAAAAAATATTTGAAAGATAATAAACTGAAGAAAGATACATACAAGCGAGTCGAACAAAGAGTGTTCTGAAAAAAGTTATTTTTACAAACAAGTACCTCCTCATTAACTGTAAAAAAAACTTCCCAGCTTAGTTCTGGGCAAAAAGTTCTTACCAATGAATAATCCCAAGAAGCAAAATTTCATACCCACTGAGGAAAACTGTCATACAGGTGAATACAAGAAACGGTACTGTCTAAAACCCTATGCATGTGAGCATTGCAATAAAGAATTTTCTCTTAAGTGTAACCTCAAAAGACACCTCCTCACACACACTGGAGAAGTACCCCATGTATGTGAGTTTTGCAACAAACAGTTTTCTCAAAAAAATAACCTCAAACAACACCTCCTTTTGCACTCTGGTGAAAAACCTCATGCATGCGAGTTTTGCAACAAACAGTTTTCTCAAAACGGTGACCTCAGAAGACACCTCCTTTTACACACTGGTGAAAAACCTCATGCTTGTGAGATTTGCAGTAAACAATTTTCTCATAAAAGTAACCTCAAAATACACCTCGTTATACACATTGGTGAAAAACCTCATGCTTGTGAGATTTGCCATAAACAATTTTCTCGTAAAAGTGTCCTCAAAAAACACCTCCTTGTGCACACTGGAGAAAAACCTCACATGTGTGAATTCTGCAACAAACGGTTTTCTCAAATAGGTGTCCTCAGAAGACACCTCCTTTTACACACTGGTGAAAAATCTCATGCTTGTGAGATTTGCAATAAACAATTTTCTCAGAAAAGTAACCTGAAAAAACACCTCCTTATACACACTGAAGAAAAACCTCATGCTTGTGGGATTTGCAATAAACAATTTTCTCAGAAAAGTAACCTCAAACAACACCTCCTTTTACACACTGATGAAAAACCTTATGTATGTGAATTCTGCAACAAACGGTTTTCTCAAAAAGGTGGCCTCAAAACACACCTCCGTTTGCACACTGGTGAAAAACCTCATGCTTGTGAGATTTGCAATAAAAAATTTTCTCATAAAATTAGCCTCAAACAGCACCTTCTTTTACACTAGGGTTGCACCAAATAATCAATTACTATTCGGTATTCGCCCAATAGTAAGCCAAATAGTGGAATTAAAAAATTTCTAATTTCTTCATGTTATCGTCACAACATGAAGGACTTGCTTTTTAATTTTTTTCTAATTTTATTCTACTTCGGATCCTCCTACTTCTCTGTTTTTGTTTAAATACTTCTGTTTTTGCGTTGTGATTTTACCAGTTACACTTTCTAAAATTGATGTTTTAGTAACAACCGAGTACTATATTGTGTGGCTTTAATTAATAATTTAATGGTTATATTGTATTAAAATTATTGTGTGATTGTATACTTATACACGCAATGTTAAATTGAAATTGATGAATAATAGATACAACTTATTTTGATTTAAAAAATATTAATTGGTTTAGGTAGGCCGAATATTCAGTATTCGGCTAAATTTGGTATTCGGTGCATCCCTATTTTACACACTGGTGAAAAACCTCATGTATGTGAACTCTGCAACAAACCGTTTTCTCAAAAAGGTCACCTCCAAAAACATCTTCTTTTACATACGGGTGATTAACCTCACACATGTGAATTGTGCAACAATTTTCTTTGAAATTAAATCTCAAAATGCACCTGCTATCACACACTGGAAAAAAGCCTGATGTTTGCTAGTCAGGCAAACGAGAAATGTTTAAAAGCACCCTCCCATGCCACAATGAACTTCTTTAAAAGGTCCCTGAAAAAGCATCTCCTTGTATACATACTGAAGAAGACATCTGATTGAAGCAAGTCTCTCGTATAGCACCTACTATTGCAAGCGTGTAAAAAACACCCTAAGTGAGTTTTGTTTAAAGAAATTCCGAGAGTCACCCTTAAAATACAGGGTGTCGCAAATAAAAGTAGCCCAGTCATGGAGATATGAATAGGATAGAATTGTTACCAAGTCAAAAACCAACACAGAATCCTCAAGTTTGCTAAGTGATGCCATTGATCGCTCAAATATTAAGCCTAAACAAACGCTTAGCGAATAATTTGCTCTTAACAATTTTGTGGCTTGATTCGCTTGTTGGAATACAACATGAAATGACGGTTTGTGCAGCTGTTCGTAAAAGTGTACACTAGTGATTTTTTCAACCATTATTTATCCTAGAGAATAGGACCTTTTTTGTTTAAGTTAATAAAAGACGATCTATTGACAATGCTAGACAATTTATTGCAAGAGACGAAATCTAGTGTTAGAACCAGTTTTAGAATGCTTTTGGCCTTTTTCAAGACAGATCCTGTCTGACACTATTTCTTAACTAACCATTGCATAAAACTCTATTTTGGCCCTTTTGCACCTTTAAATACTTTAAAAAACAACTATACCAAAACCGACCTTAAGTTTGCAGTATACAAATGTTCTACGAAAAAAAGGGTAAATAGTTCTTATTTTTGAGTGTGAGAATCGAATACAAAAAGGTATCCTGCATTCAATAAACAAATTTATTTGTTATTTCAAGACATAAATTTACTATTTTTATTAGTTTAACTTCAGTTAGAGTGTTATTTTAATAATTTTTTTCCTTCGATTTTGACGTAATAGGGCGCACGAATATCAGGGTCGAAGGCGCAGCCAATGAGAGTAAGCGAAATTGAGGCGCCAGCCGGGTTGTTTACGCAGATTCCTACGCCTAGTACATTTCTCTGCTGCAAACTTAAGCTCGGTTTTGGTATAGCCACATTTTATCCACTATTTTGCATTCATTAAATAACTATCTACAATGAACGCCCTTTGTTGTTACACAGCCACAACTCACCCTTACACACTAATATCTGAACTTGAAAATAGTCCATGAGTAGCTCCTCTAATGAGATGCAAATCCACTCGAACCAATGCAAAAAGAGATTTGCCATTTGAAGCTATTGCTCGCTTGAATAATCTTTCATTTCGACTTGAATGCTTTCAAATGGCTTCAGTTGTTTTCTCGACAGGCATCTCGATCCATTCTTATCTCTACACCGGGGCCACTTTTATTTGCCCCACCCTGTGCATCTTCATTTACGACTCAAGTAAAAACCTCATTTATGTTCTATGCAATTTCTGCAACAAAATATTTTCTTTCTAAAGTTGCAGGAACTGGGAAGCGTATAAACTGCCTGTGCAGACAAAACCACTGACAAACAATACCCTGTGCAGAGGTATTACACGTTGAATATCCTCCAAAGTGCCAAAGCTGTGTAAAATTTCACCCTTAGAAGATGCATTGGGTGCCTGTTCGAGTGTTGGCTCGATACTTATCAGTGGTTTTAATTTACGACACAAATAACCCTCATGTAGCTCTTCTGCAATGTTATTTCAACTCTCTAAAGTTGCCTTTAATATATATATTCTCATACACACTAGTGGAAAAGCTTACACATGTAAATTCTACTTGAAGCATTTTATTACAAAAAGGTGCCTCAAATGCATCTTCTCATATACACTCTCCAAAAGCCTTATTTATGAGGGTTTTTCAAAACATTCTTTCTTGCTGTATGATTTTCTTGAAACATATTTTAGAATCGTTTTTTGATATTATGGGTGAAAGCATAAAATAAAATTATCTTTGAAAAGTAATTTTTTTATTATTATAATGTGTGGAAATATATATACTTCTGTCACCCTAATAAAACATCTATGTATTTGATGTCTATGTATCTTAATCTTATGTTTTGTTATTTTATCTATTTTCATTCAGATGCTGTTTAAATAATCTAAATATCCTAGCTTAAAACAAAAACTTGTAATTTACGATACAAATGTAATTCTTTTTATCAACTTTTTTGGCACTTCCTTACTGGGATCCTTTCACTTTGTATAAATTTAATGGCATATGTAACTGTTAGGCTAATTTAATGCTATATATAACAGTTTTTTTCAGTTTTAACAGTTTTATTGTGTTTTTATTAAAGACCTTCCATTTTTTTTATCTAAGTGTTTAACTATTTTAAAAAAATACTATTATTGATTAACATTTTATATAAAGTATTGTGTTTATACGATACTTTTTTCATTATTGAAAATAAAATTATCATCTTGAAGTTAAAAAATTATGATTTGATCAACATATTAAAGTTAGTTTTCTATATAAGTTCAGTTGAATGTTTTATGTGAGGATATGCAATGTGTGGATTTGAAGGGAAATCTAAACCAAAGTGCTTCTGTGTTAATCCAATGGGAAAACATAATTTTCCAAGACGCATTTCTTCAGCTGTATAAAATATATTTCAAACTGCTTTTTTATAGGATAAATGTAACTGACTGACAGGGTGTAATTCCTCTTTTTGAAATTGGTTTGAATATTTTTTGATTTTCAAAAAAATAATTTTACAATAAAATATTCGATCGAATATTTTTTAAAAAAAAGTTGAATTTTTAAATCCTGTAAAACACTTATTTTTCATATAAACACGCAATTTGTAAAAATTTTCAACGCAGCCGAAAAAATTTCTTAGAAATGTTTGATTTATTTTTCCATTTTATTAACACATAGACACTTTGGTTTGGAGACCGGCAATCATTCCCCCTTTTACCATAAAACCTCACATCTAAATGATCTTGAGGATTGAAATCTTTCATGCATCAGAGTCAAAGTTTCGGATCAGAGGTCATCTGTTGAAAAGAGATTATTCTCTTTACAAGAATTTTAAGTTAAAATGTGGTTTAGGCAGTCCTCTAAACAAAATTTTAGTTTTTTGCAGGTGCTAAGTCTCAATATCCAGCAACCTTTTTCTTTTCTCCGTGATCGGGAATATCTTGCTCTTGTTATCATAACACATTTAACTTTTTCTTACCTCACATACACACATTTTATGTATCTTATGCTTATTCATTATTTCTGTGCATGCTCAAATTCCATGTTTTATATAACGAAGGTAGAATAGTTTAGAAACCCTAGGTGGAATCTAATTCAAAAACGAGGACTTTATGTTAAGAATTTTTACAAGACTTACGTCTGCATTTCAACTAGGAAATTTGACTTCCCAAAATAAAAAATTTGCTGTGCATTAAGTTCTTTGTTAAGAGATTTGCTGTAACTTTTAAACAATGAAATGTAGATTGCATAAAAAAAATATATAATTGGGTTTCTTTATATGTATGACTGTTTTTTTTTTTTTTTTAAACCTTTTGCTGCTCGAGGCTCGATTTATTTAAATTTAGCGATTACCTCGTTTGGGTCTTCCTCTAAGATCCGTTCGAATGCATTTAACGGCAAATTAGAGAATTAATGACTCCGTTATGGTGTATGGGGACAATTATTTTTTGTATTAAAATTAAGGGATTAATTAAAATATGAGTAATCATATTTTTTACTTAATTTTTGTGTTTAAAAATTGTTAAATAATTACTTCCGATTTATACTTGATTAAAACTGATATCATAATTAGGTGAGTTTTTTTTATTATATTGATTTGTATTTTGGTGTAACTTAGGGTGGGAAAAGGAAATTAGTTTTGAAATAAGTTTCTTTTTAATTTTAAAAAAGTTAATTTAAAATTTAGGTATAACATTATAACAGTTTAAAAAGTATTATTCATAAATAATTTTTTATGGTTTTGAATTTATTGTAGAAATTTTTTTAACAGTTTCAAATGTTTTATAATTTAATAAATAAAAAATGAATTTTTCTATAATATAAATTTTAATCTTTCAATATTTATTATTCATTGTAATGATTTAAAATTTATAAACATTGAAAATAATGGCTAAAAATTTGCTCTGCATAGCATAAGTAATTACAATTTAAATTAATAAAATACGGTTTCAATTACTTAAAAAGTATTTTCATTTTTTCTAAATTATACTAAGGGAACAAATACATTTAATTAAAAAAAATCATGTAAAAATATTTGAGTGCAAAAACTTCACACGTTTGTAACGGAATGCAGCACATTTCTAAATCAAAAAATAGCGGAAAAGAATATGCCAGTGCTTTGAAACTTGAATCGAAATACGAAGCGATAAAGAAAGCCAACTTTGCATTTCTGAAAGACCATGTCTACTCATAGGAAGGCATCAGCAATTGATATGGGGAAAGTGATCCATTTCAGTGGCCCCAAGTTACAAAATTCTCGTAGCTGTGTTAAAGGTAATAAAAGAAACAGAAATTAGGCATATCTTGTCGTGATGGCACAAAAACAAATCCTTGTTAGTTTGGTGTTATGGTAATATTTTTTTTTAAACGTGAAATAAAAAAAAAAGTCAACAACTGCTTCATTCAATACTATACTATGTTTTCGAAAATTTACTTTTAATATATTTTTGCAACGCAGAAATCTCTATGTATTATCCGCAGTCCAGATGTACAAATTACTGATTGATATTGTATTTCTCGTTCAGCACTGTTTCATAATTTTATGATAACTTGAAAATCATAAACAGGTTGTAAAAACCAATTTAGGAATTTATTTCTAAGTATGATATATGCCTTACCTGCAATACCTTTTATGAATGATGAAAAACGAGTAAAATAATTTTTATTGGGCAGTCTTATAACCTTAAAAAAAATTTGAAGAATAATAAACTGAAAAACGATACAAGTGAGTCGAACAAAGAGTGTTCTAAAAAAAAGTTATTTTTACAAACAAGTACCTTCTCATTAATTGTAAAAAAAAAACTGCCTAGCTAGTTCTGGGTAAAAAGTTCTTAGCAATGAATAATCCCAAAGAGCAATTTGTCATGCCCACTAAGGAAAACCCGCATACAGGTGAATACAAGAAACAATTCTGTCCCAAACCTCAACTCAAAGGGCATCTTCTGGTACACATTGTTGAAAAACCTTATGCATGCGAGTTTTGCAACAAACAGTTTTCTCAAAAGGGTAACCTTAAACAACACCTCCTTGTACACACTGGCGAAAAACCTCATGCCTGTGAGATTTGCAATAAACAGTTTTCTCTAAAAGGTGACCTCAAAAGGCACCTCCTCACACACACTGGAGAAAAACCGCATGCATGTGAGATTTGCAATAAACAGTTTTCTCAAAAGTGTAGCCTTCAACAACACCTCCTTTTACACACTGGTGAAAAACCTCATGCCTGTGATATTTGCAACGAACAGTTTTCTCTAAAAGGTGACCTCAAAAGGCACCTCCTCGCACACACTGGAGAAAAACCGCATGCTTGTGAGATTTGCAATAAACAGTTTTCTCAAAAGTGTAGCCTTCAACAACACCTCCTTTTACACACTGGTGAAAAACCTCATGCTTGTGATATTTGCAACAAACATTTTTCTTCAAAAGGTGACCTCAAAAGACACCTCCTCGCACACACTGGAGAAAAACCGCATGCTTGTGAGATTTGCAATAAACAGTTTTCTCTAAAAGGTGACCTCAACAAACACCTCCTTTTACACACTGGAGAAAAACCTCATGCTTGTGAGATTTGCAAAAAACAGTTTTCTCATAAAAGTAACCTCAAAAAACACCTACTTTTACACACCGGTGAAAAACCTCATGCTTGTGAGATTTGCAATAAACAATTTTCTCATAAGAGTAACCTCAAAAAACACCTCCTTTTACACACTGGTGAAAAACCTCATGTATGTGAATTCTGCAACAAACTGTTTTCTCAAAAAGGTCACCTCCAAAAACATCTTCGCTTACATGCGTGTCTTTATCCTCACACCTGTGAATTGTAAAACAATCTTGTTTAAAAATAAATCTTAAAAGGCACCTCCTATCGCACACTGGAAAAAAAAGCCCGATTTTTGCTAGACAGGCAAACGATTAATCTTTAAAGGCACCCTCCCATGTGCCTTATTGGATACACATCTTAGAATGTCACTCAAAAAGCATCTCCTTGTAGACATACTGAAGATGACTTCTAATTGAAGCAAGTCTCTCGTATAGCACCCACTATTGCAAACTAGTAAAAAAACACCCTTGGTGAGTTTTGTTTAAAAAAATTCCGACAGTCACCCTTGAAATACAGGGTGTCGCAAATAAAAGTGTCCCAGTCCTGGAGATAGGAATAAGATGGAATTGTAATCAAGTTAAAAACCAACACAAAATCCTCAAGTTTGCTAAGCGAAGCTATTGATCTCTTCAATATTAAGCCCAAACAAAGGCTTGGCGAATTATTTGCTTTTTAACAATTCTATGGTTTGAAAGCTAGTTGGAATGAACATGAAATGACGGTTTGTAGAGCTGTTCGAAAAAGTGTACACTAGTGATTTTTTCCTAGAGAATAGGACCTTTTTGTTAATAGAAGACAATCTATTGACAATGCAAGACAATTGTTAGCAAGAGACAAAATCTAGTGTTCGAACCAGTTTCAGAATGCTTTTGGCCTTGTTCAAGACAGATCCTGTCTAACGCTATTTCGTAACTAACCATTGCATAAAACTCTTTTTGGCTTTTTTGCACCTTTGGCCCTTTTGCACCAAACAACTAGCCACATTTTATCCACGATTTTGCATTAATTAAATAACAATCTACAATGAACGCCCGTTGTTGTAATGTGAGTATCATCTTCGCTTGCGCATTATTGTGATCAACTCACACTTACCCAGCCGCAACTCACCCTCACACACGAAGATCTGAACTCGAAATTACTCCATGAGTAGCTCCTCTAATGGGATGCAAATCCACTCCAACCAATGCAAAAAGAGATTTCCTAAATGAAGCTATTGCTTGCTTGAATAATCTTTCATTTTGACTTGTATGCTTTCAAACGGCTTCAATTGTTTTCTCGACGAGCATCTCAATCCATTCTTATCTCTACACCGGGGCCACTTTTATTGGCGCCACCCTGTGCATCTTCTAATATGCCTTGATTAAAAAACTTATTCTGTGCTATGCAATTTCTGCAACAAAATATTTTCTTTCAAAAGTTGCAGGAACTGGGAAGCGTATAAACTGCCTGTGCAGCCAAATAGACTGACAAACAATACCCTGTGCAGAGAGATTACACATTGAATATGCTCCAAAGGGCCAACGCTGCCTAAAATGTCACCCTTAGAAGATGCATTTTGTGCCTGTTCAAATGTTGGCTCTATACTTATCAGCGGTTTTAATTTACGACTCAAATAACCCTCATGTAGCTCTTCTGCAATGTTATTTCAACTCTCTAAAGTTGCCTTAAATATATATATTCTCATACACACTTTTGAAAAAGCTTACACAAATAAATTCTACTTGAAGCATTTTATTACAAAAAGGTGCCTCAAATGCATGTTCTCATATACACTTTCCAAAAGCCTTATTTATGAGGGTTTTGCAAAACATTCTTTCTTGCTGTATGATTTTCCTGAAGCATTAAAGAATCAGTTTTTGATATTATGGGTGAAAGCATAAACTAAAATTATCTATAAAAAGTAATTTTTTTATTATTATAATGTGTGGAAATATATATACTTCTGTCACCTTAATAAAACATCTATGTATTTGATGTCTATGTATCTTATGTTTTGTTATTTTATATATTTTCATTCAGATGCTGTTTAAATAATCTAAATATCCTAGCTTAAAACAAAAACTTGTCACTTACGATACAAATGTAATACGGTATATCATCTTTTTTGGCAATTCCTTACTGGAATCCTTTTATATTGTATAAATTTAATGGCATATGTAACTGTTAGGCTAATTTATTGCTATATGTAACAGTTTTGTTCTTTTATTAAAGACCTTCAATTTGTTTATCTAAGTGTTTTACTATTTAAAAAACTTATTATTATTGATTACATTCTATGTAAAATATTGTGTTTATAAGTTACTTTTTTTTTGTCTTGAAAATAAAATTAATTATCGCCATGAAATTAAAAATGTGATTTGATAAACATATTAAAGGTAGTTTTCTAAGTTCTGTTGAATGTTTTATGTGAGGCAATGTGTGGATTGGATGGGAAATCCAAACCAGTGACACTACGTTAATCCAATGGGAAAAATAATTTTCCAAGACGCATCTCTTCAGCTGTATTGAATACATTTAAAAGCTGCTTTTTTATAGGATAAATGGAAATGATTTACTGGGTGTAATTCACTTTCTTGAAATTGGTTCGAATGTTTTTTGATTTAAAAAAAATAATTCTACAACAAAATATTAGAACGAATTTTGTTTTTTAAATGGTGGGATTTTTATATCCTGTAAATGATTTTGAAGAATGAAATCTTTCATGTATTAGAGACAAAGTTTCGGACAAAGGTCATCTGTTTATAAACAGTTTCTCTTTTCCAGCAGCCTTTTTCTTTTCTTCATAATCGGGAATATCTTGCTCTTGTTATCATAACACATATAACTTTTTCTTACCTCACATACACACGTTTTATGTATCTTATACTTATTCATAATTTCTGTGCATGCTCAAATTCCATGTTTTTATAACGAAGGTAGAATAGTTTAGTAATCCAAGGTGGAATTTAATTCAATAACGAGGACTTTATGTTAAGAATTTTTACAAGCCTTAAATCTGCATTTCAACTGAGGAAATTTGCCTTCCAAAAAAAAAAAAATGCTGTGCATTAAGTTCTTTGTTAAGAGATTTGCTGTAACTTTTATACAATGAAATGTAGATTGCATAAAAAAATATATGGTTGGGTTTCTTTATATGTATGCATGTTTTTTTTTATTATTATTGTTTTTTTTTAACTTTTGCTGCTCGAGGCTCGATTTATTTAAATTTAGCTATTTCCTCGTTTGGGTCTTCCTCTAAGATTCGTTCGAATGCATTTAACAGCAAATTAGAGTATTAATGGCTGCGTTATGGTGTATGGGGACAAGGTTTTTTTTATATTAAAATTAAGGGATTAATTAAAATAAGAGAGTAACCATATTTTTTACTTAATTTTTGTGTTAAAAAATTGTTAAATAATTACTTCCAATTTATACTTGATTAAAACTGATATCATGATTAGGTGAGTTTTTTTTTATTATTATATTGATTAGTATTTTAGTGTAACTTAGGATGGGAAAAGGAAATTACTTTTTAAATATATTTCTTTTTAATTTTAAAGAAATTAATTTAAAATTTAGGTATAACATTATAACAGTTTAAAAAGTATTGTTCATAAATAATTTTTTATGGTTTTGAATTTATTGTAGAAAAAAATTTAACAGTTTAAAAATTTTTATAATTTAATAAATAAAAAATGAATTTTTTAATAATATAAATTGTAATGTTTCAATATTTATTATTCATTGTAATGATTTAAAATTTATAAATATTGAAAATAATGGCTAAAAATTTGCCCTGCATAAGTAATTACAATTTAAATTAATAAAATACGGTTTCAATTACTTAAAAAGTCTTTTCATTTTTTCTAAATTATAATAAATACTAAAGGAACAAATATATTCAATTAAAAAAAATCATGTAAAAATATTAGAGTGCAAAAACTTCACACGTTTGTAAGGGAATGCGGCACATTTCTAAATCCTAAAATAACGGAAAAGAATATGCCAGTGCTTTGAAACTTGAATCGAAATACGAAGCGATAAAGAAAGCCTACTTTGCATTTCTGAAAGACCATGTCTTCTCATAGGAAGGCATCTGCAATTGATATGGGGAAAGTGATCCATTTCAGTGGCCCCGAGTTACAAAATTCTTGTAGCTGTGTTAAAGGTAATAAAAGAAACAGAAATTAGGCATATCTTGTCGTGATGGCACAAAAACAAATCCTTGTTAGTTTGGTGTTATGGTAATATTTTTTTTAAACGTGAAATAAAAAAAAGTTAACAGTTACTTCCTTCAATACTATAAGATGTTTTCGAAAATTTACTTTTAATATATTTTTGCAACGCAGAAATCTCTATGTATTATCCGCAGTCCAGATGTACAAATTACTGATTGATATTGTATTTCTCGTTCAGAACTGTTTCATAATTTTATGAAAACTTGAAAATCATAAACAGGTTGTAAAAACCAATAAAGGAATTTATTTCTAAGTATGATATATGCCTTACCTGCAATATCTTTTATGAATGATGAAAAACGGTAAAATAATTTTTATTCGGCAGTCTTATAACCTTAAAAAAAATTTGACGAATAATAAACTGAAAAACGATACAAGTGAGTCGAACAAAGAGTGTTCTGAAAAAAAGTTATTTTTACAAACAAGGACCTTCTCATTAATTGTAAAAAACTTCCCAGCCAGTTCTGGGCAAAAAGTTCTTACCAATGAATAATCCCAAAGAGCAATTTGTCATGCCCACTAAGGAAAATCCTCATACAGGTGAAATCAAGAAACAATTCTTTCCCAAACCTCAACTCAAAGGGCATCTTCTGGTACACGCTGTTGAAAAACCCCTTGCGTGTGAGATTTGCAACAAACAGTTTTCTCATAAGGGTAACCTTCAACAACACCTCCTTGTACACACTGGTGTAAAACCCCATGCTTGTGAGCATTGCAATAAAGAATTTTCTCTGAAGTGTAACCTCAAAAAACACCTTCTCGTACACACTGGTGAAAAACCTCATGCCTGCGAAAATTGCAACAAACAGTTTTCTCAAAAGGGGGGCCTCAAAAGACACCTCCTCACACACACTGGCGAAAAACCTCATGCTTGTGATACTTGCAACAAACATTTTTCTTCAAAAGGTGACCTCAAAAGACACCTCCTCACACACACTGGTGAAAAACCTCATGCCTGTGAGATTTGCAATAAACAGTTTTCTCTAATAGGTGACCTCAAAAGGCACCTCCTTAGACACACTGGTGAAAAACCTCATGCCTGTGAGATTTGCAATAAACAGTTTTCTCTAAAAGGTGACCTCATAAGGCACCTCCTTAGACACACTGGTGAAAAACTTCATACTTGTGAGATTTGCAATAAACAGTTTTCTCAAAAGTGTAGGCTTCAACAACACCTCCTTACACACACTGGTGAAAAACCTCATGCTTGTGAGATTTGCAATAAAAAATTTTCTGATAAAAGTTACCTCAAAAGGCACCTCCTTTTACACACTGGTGAAAAACCTCATGCTTGTGAGATTTGCAATAAACAGTTTTCTCTAAAAGGTGACCTCAAAACACACATCCTTATACACACAGGTGAAAAACCTCATGTATGTGAATTCTGCAACAAACGCTTTTCTCAAAAAGGTCACCTCCATAAACATCTCCGCTTACATGTGGAGGAATAACCTCACACATGTGGATTGTGCAACAATTTTAAAAAAAATAAATCTCAAAATGCACCTCCTATCGCACACTGGGAAAAAGCCAAATGTTTGCTAGACAGACAAACGATAAATCTTTAAAGGCACCCTCTCGTGCCACAATGTATAACTAGATTTTTGTGAAAAACCACCATCCTTAACGTGTTCTAATGTAGATGGCGAAGAGTATACATGAGTTTTGATACAATTTTTTCCGAGAGTGCCCCTAAAAAAACGAGGAGGTGGAGATAGGAAGAGTATATAATTGTAATCAAGTCAAAAACTAACATCAAAAAACTCCAGTTTGCTAAGTGAAGCTATTGATAGCTTGAATGTTCAGCCCAAACAAACGCTTGGAGAATTATTTGCAGGGGAAAATGCTATGGTTTGAATAGCTAGTTGGAATGCAACATGATCTCACGGTTTGTACTTTACTTTGTACAGCTGTTCGAAAAAAAGGTACAATAGTGATTTTTTCGACCATTATTTATCCTAGAGAGTAGGACCTTTTTTGTTTTTGTTAATAGTAAGACGTTCGATTGACAATACAAGGCAATTTTTTACAATACACAAAATCTTGTGTTTGGCCAGTTTCAGAATGCTTTTGTTCTTGTTCAAAACAGATCCTGTCTGACGCCATTTAGAAACTAATCATTACATAAAACTCTATTTTGGCCCTTTTGTACCTTTAAATCCTTTAACAAACAACTGGCTACATTTTGTCCACGAATTTGCTTTAATTAAATCCTATCTACAATGAACGCCCTTTGTTGTACTGTGAGTGTCATCTTTGCCTGCGCATTATTGTGATCAATTCACGCTTACCCAGCCGCAACTCACCCTCACACACTGAGATCTGAACTCGAAAATACTCCATGAGTGGCTCCTTTAATGGGATGCAAATCCACTCCAGCCAATGCAAAAAGATATTTGCAAAATGAAGCTATTGCTCGCTTGAATAACCTTTCATTTTGACTTGAATGCTTTCAAACGGCTTCAGTTGTTTTCTCGACAAGCACCTCGATCCATTCTTATCTCTACACCGGGGCCACTTTTATTGGCCCCACCCTAAGCATCTTCATATACGACTCAAGTAAAAACCTCATTTCTGTGCTATGCAATTTCTGCAACAAAATATTTTCTTTCAAAAGTTGCAGGAACTGGAAAGCGTATAAACTGCCTGTGCAGCCAAATAGACTGACAAACAATACCCTGTGCAGAGAGATTACACATTGAATATGCTCCAAAGTGCCAACGCTGCCTAAAATGTCACCCTTAGAAGATGCATTGGGTGCCTGTTCAAGTGTTGGCTCGATACTTATCAGCGTTTTTAATTTACGACACAAAAAACACTCATGTAGCTCTTGTGCAATGTTATTTCAACTCTCTAAAGTTGCCTCAAATATATATATATTCTCCTACACACTAGTGAAAAAGCTTACACATGCAAATTCTACTTGAAGCATTTTATTACAAAAAGGTGCCTCAAATGCATGTTCTCATATACACTCTCCAAAAGCCTTATTTATGAGGGTTTTGCAAAACATTCTTTCTTGCTGTATGATTTTCCTGAAGCATTTAAGAATCGGTTTTTGATATAATGGGTGAAAGCATAAACTAAAATTATCTATAAAAAGTAAACTTTTTATTATTATAATGTCTGGAAATGTATATACTTCTGTCACCTTAATAAAACATCTATGTATTTGATGTCTATGTATCTTAATCTTATGTTTTGTTATTTTATCTATTTTCATTCAAACGCTGTTTAATTAATCTAAATATCCTAGCTTAAAACAAAAACTTGTCCGTTACAAGTGTAATTCTGTTTTTAACTTTTTTGGCAATTCCTTACTGGTATCCCTTTATATTGTATAAATTTAATGGCATACGTTACTGTTAGTCTAATTTAATGCTATATGTAACAGTTTTGTTCTTTTATTAAAGACCCTCCATTTTTTTCTAAGTGTTTTACTATTTAAAGAAACATTATTATTGATTACATTCTATGTAAAATGTTATGTTTATAAGATACTTTTTTCGTCTTGAAAATAAATTTATCACCAAAATTATCACCACCAAATTAAAAATGTGATTTGATAAACATATTAAAGGTAGTTTTCTAAGTTCTGTTGAATGTTTTATGTGAGGATGCAATGTGTGGATTGGATGGGAAATCCAAACCAAAGTGCCTCTGTGTTAATCCAATGGGAAAACATAGTTTTCCAGGACGCATCTCTTCAGCTGTATTGAATACATTTCATCTCATGTTTTGTTATTGTATATAAATTCATTCAGACGGAGTTTAAACTATCGAATTATCCTAGCTTAAATATAAAAAACTTGTCATTCACGATCTAAATGTAATACTGTATATCAACTTTTTTGGCAATTCCATACTGGGATCCTTTCACATTGTATAAATTTAATGGCATATGTAACTGTTAGGCTAATTTAATGGTATATGTAACAGTTTTGTTCTTTTATTAAGGACCCTCCATTTTTGTTTATCTATGTGTTTTGCTGTTTTAAAAAAAATACTATTACATTACTGATTAACATTTTATGTAAAATATTGTGTTTATAAGATACTTTTTTCATTCTTGAAAATTAACTATGATTTTGAAATTAAAAATTTGATTTGATAAACGTATTAAAGTTAGCTTTCTGTGAAAGTCCTGTTTAATGTGAGGATACAAAGTGTGGATTTGATGGGGAAACCTAACCAAAGTGCTTCTGTGTTAATCCAATGGGAAAACATAATTTTCCAAGACGCATTTCTTCAGCTGTATTAAATATAATTGCAAACTGCTTTTTAATAGGATGAATGTAGCTGACATACAGGGTGTAATTCCTCTTTTTGAAATTGGTTCGAATATTTTTTGAATTTCACAAAATAATTTTACAACAAAATATTCGAACGAATTTTTTTTTAAAAAGTGGGATTTTCAAATCCTGGAAAACACTTACATTTTTCATATAAAAACGCAAAAGTCACAATGTCCTGCAACCTTTTTCTTTTTCTCCATGAGCGTTAATATCTTGCTCTTGTTATTATAACAACGCATGGTACTTTTTTTTACCTCACATGCACACGTTTTATGTATCTTATTCATCATTTCTGTGCATGCTCAAATTCCATGTTGGATATGAAGGAGGTAGAATAGTAGTAACCCTAGATGGAATTTAATTCAATCCCGATTACTTTTTACTATGTTAAGAATTTTCACAGGCCTTAAATCTGCATTTCAACTCGGGAAATTGTCTTTTAAAAAAATTTGCTGTGCATTAAGTTCTTTGTTCAGAGATGTGCTGTAACTTTCAACCAATGAAATGTAGATTGTCAAAAAAAAAAAAAAAAAGTATGGTTGAGTTTCTTTATATGTATTAATTTTTTTTAAGCTTGATTTATTGCTAAGTTTCGCGATTTTCTCGTTTGGTCTTACCCTATGATTCGTTCGATTGCAAATTAGAGTATCAATGATTGTGTTATGTTTTTTTTAAAAAAGAATAATAATCATATTTTTATTACTTTGATTAACTTTAGTGTTAAAAAAAATTGGAAAATAAGCAGTTCCAATTTATACAAGATTAAATGTAATATCATGATTAGGTGAGGTGTTTTTTTTTGTTATTTAATTTGTATCTTTTGAAAAAAAATTTGATAAAAGAAAATTAGTTTTTAAATAAGTTTCTTTTTAATTTTAAAGAAGTTATTTTTTAATTTATAATGAGCATTAATTTTAATGATTGAAAATTTATTATGAACATTAATTGTAATGATTTAAAATTTATTATGAATATTCAATATAATGGTTAAAAAATTGATTTGCATAAGTAAATACAATTTAAATTAATAAATTAAGGTTTGAATTACTTAAAAATTATTTTTAATAATTAAACGGCATTCATTTTTTTGTAAATTATAATGAATACAAAGTGGAATAATTTTATTTAATTAAAGGTAATAATTTTCGAATATTATAATTAAATTTCAATAACTTCCTACTCTTGTAAGGTAAATATGGTGAATTTGGTATTTTGCTATTATAATATACCGGTATAGTATGCTGTATTTAGTAAATAATAAATGAAATAAATGACATTTAAGAAATATCAACATTGAACATTAATATTTTGATGACAAATGTTGTAAAATAACAGTCGGGACAGACCACCATCAAACTTCGAGTTGCATGCGTGCTAGAAGTACAGCACAGGTTAGAATAGATGAATTCATTAAAATACAACGGAACGCTGCACTTTTCTAAATCCAAAAAATGAAAATATATGTCAGTGCTTTGAAACTTGAATCGAAATATGAAGCAATAAACGACGCCAATATGGCGCTCCTGAAATCAAAAGCCATCTCAAAGCAAGGCTTCAACGCTGAAGAAGGGGAGAAATGATCCATTTCATTTAGATCAATGGTAGACACCAAACTTGTAATTCCATAATATAATCAATACATAACATGAAAGATTTTAAATTTCTTTTGCATTTCTTTTGCTTGTAGTTCAAAATCACAGCCCAAAATTAGCAACATGCACCAAACTGTATTATTGAACTGTATATTTTGGAGTTGGCAACAGCATCGAACTGTTTATTTATTTTTAAATTTTTTGATATTCGTGTTGACCGCGTGTGCTGTAATACATTTTCCAAATTGAACAAGCAATTGGAAAATATTTAAAATGAGGCCTTTGACTGATGAAGAAACAAAAACTTTTTTTGAAAAGTTGTCGAAATAGTAAGTTTATACATATCAGTCATTTACTAATTATAGCAATGGATGTTCTAAATGTGACTATGTTGTCTGTAAATATTAATAAACTGGGTATTCCATAAACTGCAAGTGAAATTTTTGTAATGTTTGGTTTTGCCCGAAAATTAATTCGTAAAAATTTATATTTTGTAATTCCAACTTGTTCCCCAACTCGGTACTGCAAGGGTATTCGGACCGGTCTCGATTTGGTGGCTTAACTTTTGCAGCCAAGTAGCGAAAACGTACTAGCCGAACCGAACGCCAAAAGTCGCTAAATAGCATTCCGGCACGAATATGCTAGTTGTTCCCTTAATTTTGTGTTCAGTTACTAATCAACGAAATTGTCTTTATGTAGTAAACTTGCCACTTACTATTTCTTACAACTCGATGGGTGTCGCAAATATGCAAAACTTAATTAAAAAGAACAGTAGCTAAAAACCGTTTTAACGACAGAAAAAAACCAACAAAATTTATTTCTTAAAAAAAGGAACACTTACATTGGTAGAAATTTACTGTAGGGTCATTCCATGTCAAAACACCCAGGCCATGTAACCCACCGACTCGGATTTTTTTGAAACTTTGTACAATTATTCTTCTGCATGATTTAAGAATATATACTAAATTTTTTTGGCTTCTATTTGTAACTTTTTTTTATTTTAAATTTTAAAAATTGGGATTTTTCAGAATGCGTTCTCGCCCCAATCGCTGGTCTGAATTGCATCAATTTACAGAAATGCTTATAACTTCAGTATTTATGTAGCAATTGGCTTCAATTTTTTTTGGAACATTAATGGAATCTTGTAGTTAATTTACCAATAGAAAGTTAAGGGATAAATTAAAATAAAAAAAATTACAAAATTTTTGAAAATCCAACTTTTTTCAATTTTTTGAAAAATATGTGTCGATAGAAATATTCTAATAACTTTTTTCTCACTCCTCTCAGGAAATCGATTTTGGTGTCTATAGATTCCTTAGGTTTTGAGCTTTAAAATAATAAAAAATCAGAATGGTGTTTTGCCTTAATGGATAGATAATCAAGTTTAAAAACAGAAAATCTATTTTTTGCACATCGACATTCAACCAATGTTTCTAAACCGATTTCTTGATACTTTTGTAAAACTTCTTTTCATTAGTTTAGTTTTAATGTATAAATGTACTATAAACCTCTTAGATTATATGTATTTTACAATATTGAATATATATATATAACCTACTATGAAACTTTCAAACGCTCCATGTACCTGTACAAGCTTGCAGAAAAAATAAATTTTTTATCATTTCTAGTTTAATAATATCATATAGTTTATTATCTTTATCTTCATATAACTGGAGTATTTTATAGATGTTCCCATTAGTCATTTATAGTCCAAAAGTTCTAATTATATATTTTTGAAGAAAATTTTCAAACTACTTCAGGTATTCTGCCACACATGAACATACTTAAGTTTAATTTATTTTATTGACATATTTTGTCATATCTAATTTATGATTTAAATTGTTTTAATTAAAAATTAGAGGCGCTTTAAATAAGCTAGCATTGTGTACTAAAAGTGTGGATGTAATAAAACTTACCAAAGCTGTTCACACACAAAATTCAACATTAGGATTTTTGAAATTCTTCAAATAGTTAAAATATAAAAGTTTGAAAAACTTATCTAGCCTAACATGTTTACTTGGACTAGGTACTGAATAAGTAGGTTGGTAGCACAAGCAGGAACATAAAAGATGTAACTAAAGTAGCTCATTTGTCTATTTCAAATCAGTACTTCAAAGAGGCCCTTAAAGGGGACACCTCTTTGAAGTGGCAAGATGCTAGGAATGTGGCATACCATCTGCAACCACTTAACTTAATTTCCTTTTTGCTCATCTGCACTGACTTGATCATTCTTAACTGAATAGGAAAGTCAGCTCTTCTCTAGTTATTTAAGATTTTTAAAGCATCTATATAATTTGTAATTTTCTTCGTGAAATTTGCTTGAAGAACATGGATTTATGCAGCATTGGAAAATTGGTTGAAGCACAATGTCATTTAAGAGTTTTTACTAAGGTGTATGTTTCCAAGAGTTTATCAACATTGAATGAAGAGCAGCAAGAAATAATATTACTAATGTCTGGTACAAATTGTTCAGAAAGCAAAAACATTTCAACTCTATGTGAACATCATAAGAACTACTATTTAAAAGCATATGAAGCTCATCAAAAAGTGTTGTGATCCTACAAACATATATAAGCATCATGTAAAGAAATCTTTGCGGTCAATATACTTGGCTTCATCTAAATTGTTAAGAGATAAGAAAATCCAGAACAAAAGTTATGCATAACCTGTCGCAAAATTGTTGAAATTAGCACTGAAGCTTATAATAATGATAAAAAGGACAAGTATAGAGGATTTGAATAAAAGTTTAGATTCCTTAGGATGCTCTCCAATTAAACAACATGCTGTTCAAAAAGGCATCATATTGAAAACGAAAATTAGAAAAGTTATTAATGTTTTAGAGAAAAAAATGTACCAAGCATTAGATATTGATGAAGATTCCAGCTGCAGTGGTGAAAATAGTGATGAAATTGTTAAAAAAGCAAGGGATTTTGATGAGATAATGCTATCGTTAAAAGAAAAAGTTGCTAAGGTAGGGACATATTTTGTGAAATATTTTGTGCGTTACCAGAATCAGCTACTTTAGGACGAAGATTTTACTTTAAGGAAGAGGATATTAAATCAACAGTCCTCTCACGTAAAATGGAATGAAAACCAAAGTACTATAAAGAAATTTATCTAAAAACCTCATCACCTTTTATAAAGTTAAATTCTCAGGGAGCCAATGTTTACCTTATTTAAAATAATGAAGTGTTTACGAGACTGCTATAAATCTCACCTTGTTGGAAAAATAAGTTCAAATTTAGTTACAAAAAGGTGAGGGATTTTGTTACACAAATATTGGCAGAATTTTTTGGAAAAATTAATCTATTTTATACTGTGTTGGTTAACATTTTCCATAATTATTTACTGTATACAGAATGCTTATTATTATTTTTTTGGATTACAGTCAGAAGCCTGAAATACTTTATTTTAAATGTAGTTCTATAATAGTTATTTTTTGTCTCAATGATTTCAATAATAGCTGGATTATTTTTTTATCTTCTATGTAGTAAATTAATGCATACCAAAATAATATAATATATCTTAAAATATTAGTTTTATTTAATTTAAGTAAGGCAAATATAAAGGCTTTGTCTTCTAAATATATCTTAATTATATAATTCATCCAGAAAAGTTAAATGGAACCTTTCAGCAACCTTGTATCGGTATATAGAAGTTTTTTAAAAGTTTCCTTAAAATGGCAATGTTTTTTCCTTAAAATAATTGTAAAAAATAAATATATAATTCAAGATCTTTAGTAAAATTAATATATTAAAAGTAATGAAAATAAGTTTTTACAAAAATGTCAAGAAAATGATTTAGTAACATTGGTTGAATGTCGATGTGCAAAAAATAGATTTTCTGTTTTTAAACTTGATTATCTATCCATTAAGCCAAAACACCATTCTGATTTTTTATTATTTTAAAGCTCAAAACCTAAGGAATCTATAGACATCAAAATCGATTTCCTGAGAGGAGTGAGAAAAAAGTTATTAGAATATTTCTATCGACACATATTTTTCAAAAAACTGAAAAAAGTTGCATTTTCAAAATTTTTGTAATTTTTTTATATTAATTTACCCCTTAACTTTCTATAGATAAATTAACCACAAGTTTCCATAAATGTTTTTAAAAAAAATTGAAGCCAATTGCTCCATAAATACTGAAGTTATAAGCATTTCTGTAAATTGATGCAATTCAGACCAGCGATCGGGGCGAGAACGAATTATGAAAAATCCCAATTTTTAAAATTTAATATAAAAAAAAGTTACAATAAGAAACCAAAAAAATTTGACATATATTCTTAAATCATATGGGAGAACAAATGTACAAAGTTTCAAGGAAATCAGAGTTGGTGGGTGACAAAACACCATATTTTTGGGTGTTTTGACGCGGAATGACCCTGTACGGTAACTATTGGCGAACTTTCCGAAATCGCGCCAGAAGTCCGTATTCTGGCGACTTTTGACGTCATGCTCTCTTCACAACGATGACGTTTTCCGGCAACCCTATCTAATCATTATGTGTTTCGGTCAGGTCAGACAGGTTGCCACAAAAAACTATTTATCGGAAAATCGCGCCAATAGTTACCGTACAGTAAAGGTGAACCCTTACATTTTACACTGTTGCCAAAAGTTACAAATTATGTTTCACACAGACAATAAATGAATATTTGTACGCGTGACACCTTCCGATATATAAAGTGGGATGCTAATTTATGGTGTTTCACTACAATGGTTATAGCAACGTTCAATTTTCGATGCGTACGATGTCACCCTTAACGGTTGCGTTGTGTGCCTATTCAGGTGTTGGCTCGTCACCTGACTGTGGTTCTAAAATTCGATGCGCGTCGCCAATAGCCCTCGTTTAGCTCTAGTACGACGATAATTTAAACCTAACCTAACTAATCAATTTTCGATCTCTCCCATAAGTTTCAATGAACATACCGGACATTATATCATAGCTCTTCCCAAAAATGCACTTTACTGTATTTGATGCAAATGAAGATTATAGAGGGAAAAAACCTTCACCGACAGGAAATCTGTCCATGTTGAAATTTGCAAGTAGTTGGCGACCAGAAACTTTTTTTTTCACCTTGTTTCTTCTTCTGCTGTTTAAGCGTTAGACTATTTATCTGGCGTTAAATTAGATCTCAGGGAACCTGTGTGCTGTGTAAAACGAACCAAAGCAAAACTGATTTCTTCGCACCACATCAGCTCTCAGCTTGTCTATCTAGAATGCGAGCTTAGAAAGCATTTTCCCCGCTTGTGGTTTTCTTTTAAACAGTGTGAGCATGTTTTTTCCCCACCCTACTCAGGTTTGAACACTGTTCAGATTGTTAACCCCACAACCAGGGTTGGGAAAAAAACTGTTTTTTTTGTTTTAAACGCATTTTTTTTGTTTAAAACGTTTTTTTTTTAAACAATTATTCGGTGTCTTCAATTGATTGATTAAATCAGATGAGCTAATAGAAAAATTTATAAACTAATAATGTAATAGTTTATGTTTGATATTATTTCAATTATCTAAAATTATGTATCACAATGATAATTAGCATAAATCTCACAAATAGGGACTATAATAAATAGTAACAAACGACAATAGTGTCGGGACCTAAAGTATCACACGTGATACAAGGTTTACCCTTCTATCATGGTCTACAGTAGATCATGATGTAGTCATGTCATTATGTAGAGATTACCTTAAAGACCACCTTAAAGATTAAGATTGTGATAATCACAATCTTAATCTTCAAGGTCATACAGCATAGTCATACATCCTAAAATAAAACACGTCAATTTTTCAGACTTCTTTTTGCACAAAGTACTTTCCCATCTATCATATTTTCCTTCCCCTTGCAGTAAAAAGTGTCATTGTTTTAACATGTTTTTTATTACTATGTTTTAAAAGTGTTTAAAACATTTGTTTTAAACGAAATGCTTTAAATATAACAACCCTGCCCACAACAGAACATAAAATACGTTAGATCTGTAATATCGACACCCCCCCCCCCCCCCCCGTTACCTAGAAAACCAAGCAAAGGGATGGGGGGAAGAAAGTCTTTTCGAGACTCGCATATTAAATGGAGAGTCTCAACCCGAGCCATGAGGCTCATCCGGGGGTTATGCGTCTTAGACGCGACTAGTAAGATATTTAAGTATATATAAATTTTAACATATAATTTCTAAGTTAACAGATTCCATCGAAATAGTAATAGGACATCTAAAATATAAGGAAAACAAACAAGTAAAGGTAGACAACAAAATGAGTAAAATGCAAAATAGAACGGTAACTCAATCGATGAACTACAATGGTAAATTTCTAAAAACACTTAATAAAGGTGGTAAGTTTTAAAATACGTAACAAAATAACGAACACATAATGGGAAACTAAACAACACCAAATGGTGCAGAGGAGCAGTTTATAGAGGTCCCCAGAAAAAACAGTCACTACTTGATAAACTTCTCCATCAGTGATTTCACAATGGATCTTGTAAGAATGTCCGACAAATTACCACTTGTCTTGATCTTGAACCTAAGGTGATCATAGTCTTTACAGTCGAGTAGAACATGCCATCTACTTCCCACTACACCACAGCTACACAGATCATTTTTGCCGTTTAACTTTTGTTAATAGGCCGGAATACACCCATGTCCCATTATTAACTGATTATGATAGAAGTCGCAACGCAACGAGGAATTCTTGACTTTAGGTATAATCTAGGGTTGCTGGAATATCTGCGTATGAGGGTTGCGACATGATGCTCTCACCTGATTGGCTGGAGCATAGCCATGCTCCAGAGATAGGGCGCTGTTATTTTTTCCCCGTAGACATTACACGGGGACTCAGCGAAGCTCTAATAAATCGCATCTAAACGATATAATCAAAGGAACGTAACCACTATTTGTTATTGATTTTGTTTTTAATGATCTATATTCTTCAATATTTATTCTTTTTTGGATTAAAATTCTTAACGGCAAAGCTGTAATCCATGTTTTAATACCGGCGTGTGTCATTGCTATGGAATAAAAAAGCTGTTTAAACTCGGAAAAAAGGTATAAAGCTTTACTTTTTAATCTTTGTATTGTAAATTAAACATCATGTGGACTATTACATTTCTAAAAATAGTATTTTTTATCATTATACTACCAGAAAATGCCATTTTTAATGTCGAAGCTAACTGACGGTATTTGGCATGTCTTTGGCATGCGTTGGCGGAACAATAGTTGGCGGGGTAACGTAAACAAACCGCAAATCAAAGTCATTGCTTACTTGAAAGTTGAAAACATTCTTATTTCTTCCAAACTAGGCAACAACATAATGTTTATATGTGTAAAACTGGAAAAATAACTAGTTTTGTTTTATTGGCGAGTTTGGCTGAGCGATAACGATTTTAGTATAGCTCACCTGCTAAGCTCCTTGTCGTTACCCTGAACAGCACACAGTGTATTGAAGGTACCCTAGTATAATCACATAAGCGTTTCTTCCCTTGACAGAGTTATCCCAGTTATTTTGCCAAGTCTCTTTGATATGCATTTTCAGCTTGTGTTTGATAAAGCTTTTCGGAATTTTAGTGAAACAGTCTATTGTTGTTTTACCGGTAGCTTCTTTAGCGATTTGGTCTGCTAGTTCGTTACCTGCGTAACCCACATGAGCTTTGATCCAAGCTAGGGTAACATCGATGTTATTAGCTTTGAGTGCTTGAAGGCGGCACTTAATTTCTAAGTGTAGACCTTCATAGAACTGGTAGCCCGTAATACTTTCTATGGCACTCCTTGAGTCACTGACAATAATTGCGGCTGTAGGTTTGTCCTCGATAATCATATCAACAGCAGGGTTAATAGCAACCAGCTCAGCCGCGAAGACAGTGGCGTAATCTGGCAAGCGTAGTGATTGTTGTCTCACTCGCATATTAAATGGACAAACTATAGTTGATGACTGGTTGTCTTTCCTAAGCAAACCTAATGCAGGCAGACTATGCAATGAAGGGGTTCTTCCCCTGTGCAATTTATTTCTTAATGTCACGAAAGTTCATTTTTAGAAGCATCTTTCATAAATATTGATTTGACAATTTCAGTTTCACGAAAAAAAGCTGAAGTTGCATTTGTGGCAAAATTGCACAAATCTGGTAAATATTCCCGTTTAACTTTATTACAAGCTAATAAATGGTCTGTCTGAAATGCCTGAATGGAATTTCTGAACTATATATTTTGGAGTTAGCAACAGTTTTGGAATGTTTATTTATTTGCGAATTCTTAAATTTTCGTTTTGACCGCGTGTGCGGTAATCAACTTTCCAAATTGTGAAAGTAATATTAAAATATTAAAAATGTGTGTGTGGTGTGCTTATAATTTTTTGGTTCCTTCATCTATATTCTTTTATGCACTGTTAATATTTACAATGTTGCTTCGGGTTTTTTTTAGCATTGGTGAAAACGTCAAACTGCTAATTGATAGGCCTGATGGGATGTACTGTTTCAGAGTTCATCGTAGCAGAATATTTTATATAAGGTAAAAAAACTTACTTTTATAAATGAATATCTTTGATTGTAAAAAAAATTTATCGAATGTAATATTTGTATATGACTTATTATTCGTAACTTGTACCAGCTTCTTTTTTTTAGCTAAGCTTCGGAAACTGAAAATTGTCATTTCTGTTCTGCAACTAGCTTGTGTGCATTTATTTTTTGCTACAATTGTAATATTTATTAAGGTACTGTAACTAACTTGTGGGCATTTATTTTTTGCTGCAATTGTAACATTTATTAAGGTACTGCAACTAACTTGTGTGCATTTGTTCATATTTGCAGCAATTGTATTATTTATTAAGGTACTGCAATTAACTTGTGCATTTATTAAATTTTTGCAGTGAAGCAAATCTGAAACTGGCCTGCAACATTCCTCGAGAGGACCTCTTGAGCTTCGGGACCTGTTTTGGGAAGTTTTCGAAGAACCAACAATTCAAGCTGCACATAACTGCTCTCGACTATCTGGCTCCCTATGCAAAGGTATGTCATTGCAGTTGTTTTACTAAGTGCTGATTTAAAGAACTTAGTCCACTGCTCAAAACAATTAGGGAAGCACTCTGCGTACATCTGTTAACTCTTTCAGTTCTAAGGTTTTATTTTGTTTATTCTAAAAATCTAAAAATTGTGAAACAGATTCATTTGTCATCCAGAAATGAACTATTAAAAACAGGGGAAAAAACTTATAATTGAAGAAAAATATTTGAATTGTAACTTTTGAATAAATTATAACAATACATTTTTAAAAACTTAAACAAGAAAATGAACTTTAAAGGTTTCAGTTTGCATTAAATCTGTGACAAATAGTACTTGCAAACGTTAAAAAATATGCTTAACTTTAAGTTTGTTAAAAAGATAAAACTTATGTTAACCATAAACCTAAAACTTGTTAAGGGATGTGAAAAATATGTTCATTGCAGCAAATTCTCTCTTTTTTTTTTGTCACTTGGCACGTTCTTCCACTAAGTTCTTTGCTTAACTCTTTCAGTCCCAGTGATGCCATTAAGTATCATCATGTTTCTGATCATAATTTTAAAAAAATAATAGGGCTGACATCTATTGAGATTAATAAAAAATATTTTCTAATCGAAAAAAGTTTGAAGAATCGAATGATGTGCTTTTTGATATCATAAATGGCTATAGGCGATCAGAAAAAAAATTTCAAAAATGGTTATGCCAAATTGTCTTTGGAACGGAAAGGGTTAACAAAAATCGTTGTAAATAAATCTGTTACAGATGATTGGTTAATTATGTGCATCATATAAACCTCTTCACTCCTGAAAAAATCTATCTTCTTTATAAAAACATTTTCCAAAAAATTATGTGTTTGGAAAAGCAACATTTTAGTGAGGAACACGTCAATTAAGTGGAATTTGAGGTTTTAAGTGGTAAAAATATACATGTTAGGTGTGCTATGAAGAAAAAAAAAAGATGTTTCAGTTTCTTGTAATTAATATTTGTTCTAAATTCCGTTTTAATATAAAATGTCTTATAAATTTACTGCTAAAAAAGGGGTTTTTTTTGCCAAGATCTTCTAAATCTGCTTGACCCTTTTGTTATGTCACTTTTTTTAAAAAAATTGCATTTTTCTTTATTTTTTTAATACAGTAAAACCTCGATTTTTCATATGTAATTGGGAGGGGCTGGGAAGCCCAGTGGGTTAGGCACTCGCCTAGCATCCGAAAAGTCCCAGGTTCGGGTCCGGGCATCGCCAAAATAACTGCCGACCTATAAACGGCCCCCTGCAGCCAAAAATGTCCGACGAATAATACCCCTTGTAAGGGAGTGCACGTTAAATACCCTTCAAAGTCCTAACGCTGCGTTGGGTGCCTATTCAGGTGCCGGCTCGTCACTTGACAGTGGTTCTAAATGTAGACGCCCGTCGCCAATAATCCTCGTGTAGCTGTAGTGTGACGATAGTTCAAACCAAACCGATCTAATTGGGGACTGGGGGCAGGTCGGATAATTGGAAATTCCGGATAACAGAAAATGTTAATTAAATTGTAAGCTTAAGGTATAGGAGAGTGCCGAAAGTAAGCTTCTTTTTCTGCTGAGACTTCAATAGCACTGGAAAAATTAAGATGTACACTGTTCAGTGAAAACTCTATGACTGACCACCTCGAGTTACAACCAATTTTTCAAAGCACCGATTTTTCTCCCTGTGTGTTCATTGTTAAAAGCCACTCTGGGCGAGACCAGATCTCATTCCCCAAACGACCGGTTTCTAATCACATTTCATGTAAATTTATTATTTTCCAACGCATGTTAATTTTTTATAAATAAGAAAAAGAGGTGGGTTTTGAAAAATCAAGGGGAAAAAATGAAACGGTCAGAAATTTCTTCTTACTTAAAAAAAGGTTTAATTAGTACATACTAGTTTGTGAAAAAAAGGTTAGTGTAGTATTTTTTTTTTTACATATTTACTACAGTTTGTTCAAAAGTAAGTTAGTATGATTTTGTGTATATGTATTTGCGATTTAATAAAATAATAAATCTATTTTTGTAATGGTTAATAATACGTTGTGAAATGATATTTCACCTATTCCCTTTTTGTACTCTAGGAGCGACCAACCTCCATTTACGACCGATTTATAAGGGAACGGGAGGATGGTTGCTCTTAGAGGTTTCACTGTAATTATTTTTTACAGCACAAGATCTGGCTGAAACCCAATGCAGAGCAACAATTTCTGTACGGCCATAACGTGATAAAGACCGGTCTGACGAGGATATCTGAAAATACCTTGAAGTACCAGGGCATTATAATCTGCTCAGTGAATGACCTGCCACTGGTAAGACTTTTGTGTATTAATATAACTGAACCTATTAGGGATTGACCGATGGCGAATTTCTGCCGATGCCGATTGTTAAAAAGTTACATCCGCCGATGGACCTGTGTTTCCCGCTTTCCATCGGCCGATGGCGATGGCCAATGGAAAAACCAAAATACAAAATATGGTAAATCCATAAAAAAAATAGGATGTATTCCTATGATTCCTCCGATTTCTATATATTTTTAAAACCGTATGTCTGGGGTTCCGAAAGTCGTGGAACTCCGGGGATCCAAAAGTCGCGAAACTATGGGGATGTGAAAGTCTCGAAACTACGGCAATCCGAAAGCCGAGAAACCTCGGGGATCCGAAAGTCGCAAAACTACACCGATCCAGAAGTTGCAAAACTACGGGAATCCGAAAGTCGCAAAACTATGGCGAAATTGATTTAAAAAAAAAATACATCGGATTACGTCGGTTGGTCGATGTTTTTTTTAGGCCGATGGCCGATTTTTTGCACTAAATTACCATCGGCCGCCGATGGTAAAATGTTCAAACAATCGGTGCCGATGCATCGGTCTATCCCTAGAACCTATGATTGCTGGTTCCGGCTCTATAACAAGATGAACTAAAAACTGTTTACTGGAGAAGTGAAAATAATTGATGTTTAGATATTTGCATTCAATTGCTTCCTTACCACGTTGATGATATTTGCCGTATCCTCTTAAGACCCAAGCAGAATCCTACACATATATTCTTAATCTAAATATACTTTTCATACAAATATATGTTTATTAAAAGCATGTTTTGGAAGGTAATTTTTAAAAGAAATTATGTTTAACAGTTACTAAGAGACACTAAGGTCTTAAAATATTTTTTTTTTAAAAATTGTGCTATAAATGCAAAAAAGGCTGTATCACTTATTTGTAGTCAACAGTTCATTTTAAAATTGTTTTTAAAACAAAATGTTTTTAAAATGAACGACGAAAAGAACTTTTTTAAAGGTTTTAGAAAAAAAATTTAATTAATTTTTTTATGAACTTTAATGTCATATTGACCCTCGTTTAACTTCATTTTTTATGGAAATAAATGACTGATACCTGTAATCAAAGGCTAAAAACTGATATTTGGATTTTCTTCATTCAGACCAGGTCAATTTTTGAACTAATAAAAGGCTGGGCGAGGTTGACCCAGCCTTTCATCCCTTGAGTGGGTCGATAAAATGGGTACCAAGCATGCTTGGGAACTAAACACTGGGGGTTCCGCGTGAGGCTGACCACCTTACTGGGACATATGCGCCTAGCACCCCAGAGCCCTAGGTCACGAAAGCTGAAATGGGCACAGCAGGCCCTGGCTCAGTAATGATCTGTTGCGCCAGGGAGTTTAGTTTAGTTTTTGGTTGTTTGGAGGTAGGTTTTAAAAAATGTACCCAAGTGGAGACCGCCAGGTCACAAAGGTTATAAATACACACACAAAAAATCAAATTATGTTCTTTTCTATGCATTAAAGCATTAATAAGTTACTAACTCTGCAAAATCCTTTAAGATTTTTTTTTATTGAAGTCTTGAAGTTCAGCTACTTGCTGCATACACCCACCATTTTTTAGCCGACTTTTCTTTTTTTTTATTCGAAAGAATAAAAAAAATGAAAAAGTCAGTTTTATATATGTCCGTCTGTCTGTACCCCCCCCCCCCCCTCCCCTCCAAAATTGGAGAACTTGTTTTTATCATTATCTCTCTAACATCATTATCATTAATCTCTAACAAACACGTTGGTTTTGTTACTTTTTACTCTTTATGAATTTAAAAATCAGACCAGCTATAGCAAGAATATGATTAAATAGAGTCCAAGTAAAAAGTAGCCTACTGTTATTACTCTTTTCCTACCTGACAGGAAAAAAATCATGCATTATTTTACCCTTTCAGTCCCAATGGCAATTTGGCATTATCATTTTAGAAATTTTTTTCTGGTCGTCTATAGCCATTTATGATATTAAAAAGCACATCATTCGATTTTTCAAACTTTTTTTCTATTAGAAAATATTTTTTATTTATCCCAATAGATGTCAGCCCTATTTAAAAAAAGAAAAATTCTGATCGGAAACATGATGATGCTGAATGGCATCGCTGGGACTGAAATGTTTAAGAGATTTCAAAAATAATACAATTGAACTGATAAGTCTTATCTTAGAACTGATAACTGAAAATATTCCATGGCCAGTTGAATATTTTGTATCATTATGATGTTTCTGAAAATGTATTTTGGAAAGTTAATTTAATGATTTTTGCAGTGAGTTTGTAAACCCCTGCTGATTTATAAAAGTGATTGATAAAGATTTAGACTGATGTCGAGAACAACCAATAAGAATACTAATGATTGATTTATTATAGTACAGATGTACAGGGTGAGACAAAAGTGGCCCCCGTCTAGAGATAGGAATACGTTGAAATCCTTGTCGAGAAAAACTCTTGAGGCCTCCTGAAACCTGTTTTGGCACTGGTTGGATCGGATTGGCTTCACATTAGAGCTACTCATAGACTAGTGGCGAGTTAAGATCTTGGTTCTTATTGTCTGGAGGACAATATTGGTATTTACTGGTATTGGAGACGTCCCATAATGCAAGTTTTGTGTTTTGCAATCAATTTAGAATGTTTTTTATTAACCAAAACAAAAAGGTCCGATTCTCTAGGATAAATAACGACCGAAATGATCACTAGTGGGAACTTTTCTTGATCAGCTCTACAAACCTTGTTTATATTTCATTTCAACTAAGCTTCCCAGACCATAGCGTAGTTGACGGCAAAAAAAGTCTCCAAGCCTTTGTTTTGGCTTAATATTGAAGCAATCAATAGCTTCAGTTAGCAAACCTGTTTTTGTATTGGTGTTTAGACTTGGCAACATTTCTGTTGTATTCTTATCTCTAGACCGGGGCCACTTTTTCCTCACCCTGTAGTACGGAATGATATGTAGAAAGTGTACAGAATCTTTTTTTTTTTTGCATGTTTGGAAGTTTTCTTCTGATAAAATATAACTTTGAATACATAAATTGCTATTTTTTAATCTACTTTCTATTCATTCTTAAAACTTTTTTCAGGGTTTTGGAGTTGCTGCCAAGTCGGCAGAAGAAACGCGAAACGCTGATCCTCTTACAGTTATTGCCTATCATCAAGCTGATATTGGACAGTACATTAGGGATGAAGAACACCTGTGTTAGCCTTGTCAGTAGTATTTGTAAAGTCTGTATATAAAGTTTTATACTCTAACAGGTATTAGCATTATATTTATTGTTTTTACTAATTATTAGAGTGTAGGGATACATTTATTTCAAGTTGAAAATTTTATGCTATGTGGAATTTTTAATTTTGTAACCGGTAATGCAATATTTATCATTGAAAATTCAGCTGAGATAATTTTCAGTTTAGTTTATATTTTACTTAAAATAATCTTTTAGGTAGAATAATAGTTTTTATATCAGGGTTGTTATGTTTAAAACATTTTGTTTAAAACAAATGTTTTAAACATGTTTAAAACATAGTAATAAAAAACATGTTTAAAACAATTTTATTAATTATTATATGTTTTATAATTTATTGGCCAAATACAGTTCATTTAAGGAAATAGGTTTTATTTTAGGATATATGACCATGCTGTATTACCTTAAAGTTTAAGATTGTGATAAAAAGTAGACCCTGATGGAATGGTAAACCTTGTATGTGATACTTTAGGTCCCAAATGGGACACTACTGACATTTGTTAATATTCATTAATTTATTATATCCCCTAATTTGTGAGATTTATGCTAATCATCAATGTGGTACCTAATTTTAGTTCATTAAAATAATACCAAACATAAACTAGTATTACATTATTAGTTTATAAATTCTTCTATTAGCCCATCCGATTTAATCAAAGGAAGACACCCAATCGCCAGATAATCGAAGGATTTCTTGTATTCTATGATTCTTCGACAAATAAAGATGTAAGGGGCCTAAAATTATTGGGGATGGAAGTAAATATGGGAAACCAAAATGCAAAAAAAAGATGTTTTTTTTATTTAAACAACTTGTAGTAATATGGGATAAGTAAATATGGGAAAGCCAAAATGCAAAAAAAACCATGTTTTTTAAACCTAAACAACTTGTTCAATAACCAAAATTTAATTATTTAAAAAAAAACATGTTTTTTTGTTTTATTTAAAAAAAACATGTTTTTTTCCAACCCTGTTTTATATACATTTTTTTTATTCTCTCTGCCAAATTAAACTGTGGATGTTTATGATTGTTATTTGCATGTCAAAATTGCTAGACGAGTCGCCTAGATGGTGCCACAAAAAAAAAATGCTCTCAGTTCTGGGGAATATGAGTCTGCAAAGGCCTGACAGCCAATTGCAGCCCCACAAGAGAGACACAATATTGCAGCCCCATTAGAGAGAGAGAGTTTATATTTTACAACTTATTAAGAAATTCTATGCTATCAGTTTTCTAAATTTAAAAAATTTCATACTATACTTGTTTTGGATGAAGTTTCAACAAAGGTATCAGAAATTATATTTTATTAGGCAAAACAGTTTATTTACAATAGAATTCACATTTAATTAACTTGTGTGTTACATAGCGGTCGAATGTTTCCAATGACGAATACCAACATTGATACTTAGCAAAACTATATAAAATTAACAACATATACCAACAGGACACATTGATTAAACTTCAAACATGATTGAGAGGTCTCACAAAAAAGCTTTTAATATACATTTATATCTACTATTACTATAACATAAGTCAAAACAGATAGAGTATTTCTGGTTTGTTAACAGGATTGTCAAGTAAATAATTAACATGACCAATGCATTGCAAATTGTGTTATTCAGCAATATTAACTACACGTGAAAATTAAATTTAGTTTTGGCACCTGTCTGTTGAGAATGGTAATTTCCAAAATTCCAAATCGGTAAGGTGTCTATTGCTTGATGAGTTTCAAGTTTAAATAAAAATCTTATCCTACTTAATAGTTATTTGTAAAAAAGCTGTTTGCATTTTTAAATATGTCTTAACTCTTTATCATTATGTATAAATTTTGATTAACGTTGCACAAACTTTTTCAGACAAATAGTAAATCGCCAATTGTTGATTTATAAATGCTAAAGTTAGAAATGAGATTTCATCTCTTCATATATTTTGAAGCTCAGTACATTTTACAAGAGGGCAAAAAAAATTCTAGCTGAACATTTTGTTCTTGCAGTGTTCTTAATTTTTCTAAATAAAATTTTATGAAAATAAAACCAAGAGATTTGAGGACAGTTTACAGAATCCTTAAGTTGCAGGGGAAAAAAATCATGAATCTATTATAATTGGATATTGTAAAGACAAACAACAATTTATTATCACAGAACTTACGTAAATAAAACTGTTATCTCCCTTTAACTAAATATGTATCTTGTTAAGATTTAAAGAGCAAACTACAAAGTGTGAAATTTGTCATTCTATCTGATCACTTAAAGCCTTTCATTCTTATTCATAAGTTTTAATACATGATGAAAGAATGAAGTTATTTGCATATAGTTATCATACTTAAAATATTAGATTGGCAGATCATGTGACCTCCAATGTTAACTACGGGCCGCGCTTAGAGACCCACAGTTTGAGGGCAAATGGGCCAGTGTTGCCACCCCTTTAAGGAAAAAAATCACAAAAATGCTAGCTACATTTTGGAATCTATGCTATTCCAAACTGCATCTAGTATTTTAAGAATTAGATGGTATTTTTTCATAGTATTCTTCTACTTAAAGTGGTGGCAACACCGGCTCCTTTGCGGACAAACTGTGAGTCTCCATGTGCATCTCGTTGTTAGCATTGGAGGTCACATGATCTGCCAATCTAATACTTTAACTGTGATATCTATGGTTATTTGACATTCTTCAGTAGCCTAAAGTTTTCCTTGTTTTCTTAGTCATATACAGAGGGACCAGACATATGAACCGTTTGAAACATCACATAGGCATACAAAATAAATGACTCTCGCCAACATCTTGGAGGAAGAGGGGCTATGAGGTTTGTCTCTCTGTATGAGCCTAGCTTTTAGAGAATGCATCTAACTGCAAGAGATCTAATTGGACTGGGACTGCAAGCCAATTATGAACAGCTAAAGATAACCATGCTAAAAGGAGTCATGAAGCCTACTGAACAGTATATTATGCCTTTGCAAGGTTTAGGACAATTTGACTAGCTTGATCAAGGGTTGTACAGAATAACAAATTTCACTGTCAAACATCTTTTTCTACTTCTATTAAGTCTATGAAAAAGTTTTCAAGGCTCACTGAATGTACTTTTTAATGTGGCAATTAAATATAATTTAATTACCAAAAAGTTTGACAAGATGAAAAGTGCTGATTTAATATCTTAGAAAAGCATCCTTGACTTCCATGAAAAAAACTTAGAATCAAGCAATGACTTCAAAACTTTCTCATACACTTAAGGGGGAATGGGCGCACTGTACCGGGGGTCTCCAAACTCAAGTGCTTCAATGTTAATCCAATGGGAAGAAACTATTTTCTTTGCCACATTTCTCCGGCTGTATTGAATATTTTTGCAAGCAGATTTTTTCATGTGATAAATGTAGCTGACTTAAAGGTCCCGACAATCCCACTTTTTGAAATTAGTACAATTTTTTTTTAATATTCAATAAATTCTTTTACACAAAATATTCGAAGCAATTTCAAAAAGTGGGATTGTCGGGACCTGTAAGTCAGCTACATTTATCACATAAAAAAAATCCGCTTGTAAAAATATTCAATACAGCCGGAGAAATGTGGCAAAGAAAGTTTTTTCCCATTGAATTAACATTGAGGGACTTGAGTTTGGAGACACCCGGTATAGCGGGCCCATTCCCCCTTAACATAGGAAGTGAAAGAAAAAAAGTACCTAGGTGTTTGACTTAGTCTTGACACTTTACCGACCGGCCGTCATTTATTCATATTTTTCTGTTTGGTTAGGTTAGGCCTGTCAGTCTACACCTCGATCCTCCTCCTTCGATCAGGCTGGCTAATGGTAAGTCTATGGGGAAAAAATGGTTTTTGTTCCCAAAAAAGCAATGAAATTATAGGAATATTGTGATGCGGTTTTTTTTAACATTAATAAGACTCCAATAAAGTTGTGCTTTTAGAGGTTATTTTTTTAAAAAAAAATTTTAACCTTTTTTTAAAAGAAAAAAATTAGATTAAAAAAAAGTAAATAACGTTTTTTAAAAAAATAACCTCTATAAGCACAACTTTATTGAAGTCTTATGAATTAAAAAAACGCATCACAATATTCCTATAATTTCATTGATTTTTATGGGAACAAAAACCATTTTCCCCCCCATATACTTACCATTAGCCAGCCCGATTGAAGGAGGACCGGGTATGGGGGTGATGAGCAGCCTTAAGCCTCAAACTGTCCAGTACTGTTTATTGCTCTAGACCAGAAGTCTGCCGTGATAAGGTAAACTGCAGTATTTTCCATAGTGACTTGGACCTTTGTTGCAAGCACTCAATTGCTTTAACCGGTAAGAAAACATACTGGAACTTTTTTTTACTTGGAGCAAAAATGGTGCAACTTATTGTTTCTATTACTGCTGTTTACCTTATCATGGCAGAAGTGTTCAGTGGATTAGATTGGTCAGATCGAGACAAATCAAAGTGCCCAATTTTAGTTTAGTTTGAACTATTGTTGCACTGGGGTTTCACGAGGTCTATTGGGAAACCAAGCCGGTGTCTCGGGCAATCTGCAACTGAGAGGGCGGTGAAAAGCATAGTATGTTAGAACCGCGACCGGTGGGTAAAGTGTTTAGATAAAGATTTCATGAAATTTAGACTGGCTATTAAATTCATCTGCTAACAGCTTTAGATACCTATAAATATTTAAATTTTAGACAAACTAAGGAAGATCACAATTTATTTGATATAATTTAGTAGTTTTAAATGAATTAACAAGTGCCACATAGTTCAATATGAAAAAAAATAGAAACTCAAGGTCAGGCACTTAAGGCCGCAAAAACAATTGTATGATAAACTTGACATTGCATTATACATATTAAAACAGAAATGGCTGGAAAACCATACAATTTGAGGTTAAACTAAAGAATCGTGGCCGAATATTTTACGCCAAATCTGGGAACCCCAACTTATTGGTATTATAGCAACTTTTGACAAAATTAACAATGGGAAAGTTTCTTATGGCACATTCTCCATATTGCAGTCATTCATTAGTTGTTTCGGCATGTGCCAGGGTTTGTCATTCGGCGATATTTTTTAAAAGACGCCAAATACGGCCATGATTATTTAGTTTAACCCGATTTGACACGGTTACCTATTAAATAAAACACGCATATCTCCATAGACAGCTTTTCACAATACCACAGTAAGCTTTCAGCATTTGCTTTGCCAGTTGAGTTCTCGGGCAATGGCGATAATTCCCGTCAAGAAATGCGTTGCTCAGCAACACTTGGCTGTGTTTCTTCTTTTGATTTGAACAAGCTTTGAATTAAACCCCTAAATGGCAACTTCGGGATCATCGGATCTGAAATACAATTGAGTTTGCATGAGACATTGCATTATGCAGAGTACAAACAAGTAGGCTTGTATAGTCCGACCACGATAACTTGGCAACCAAAATATTTTGATTGTGGACCAGTCCACTTCGAAAAAAAGGTAAGGAAGGTTTTGGTTTTGGGCAAGAGTAACTATCTTTGGCGATTCATTCCTTTTGGGCGCATATTTCTTTAAGGTTTAGAAACAGACTATCAATCGAAGGATAGATCGAACTTGCATTGGGATTACTCTTATATTTCCCATCAATATTTAAGTTATAGCGTCCCTCGGTGTAATTCCTAGTCACAGCCATATTTTTAAGTTTTAAAACCCTTCATCAAAATGAAAAAAAAAAATGTAGAAGTATACTGGGAAATATACTCAGTGGAGCTTATAACTTAACTACGAGTTTGTTTATTAAATTTGAACTTTTTTTAGCAATGGTTAATTAAATTTCTGTAAAATAATCATAGATTTAGTTATTTCACGATTCAAAATATCAAAGAAATACACGTGTAATCGTTAACCGTTACTAGCAATCAACAACAATCCTCTGTAGCCGATAACTGATGTGCAGTTCTAGTGAGATACATTATTTTCAATCGCACTACAACAATAAACCCTATTCTCGCCTAACGCCTTGAGCCGGCAACCCTTCCTAATTCGGCTTAAAACCTCAATTCAAAGTGGAATCTTCCACAATCAAAATATTTTGATTGCCAAGTTATCGTGGTCGGACTATAACAGAAACTGTCATTTGGCCTGCTTCCACACAACATTTGTGCTCAATACTAAAAAAAAAACGCCAAACACAGTATTTATTCTATATTAAACAATTGCACGCCTAATTTGGGTAGTTCATTTATTTTGTTTTCCAAAATTCAATAATTATTGTCGTTTGTTAAATTAATTAACATCATTTCAAACTAACTTGTTGTAAAAATCAACTTTAACTTTATTATTTAAAAGAAATAATTTCTCGAGTGATTGTTGAGAATTAATGGTAATTTAATCCTAATAAAAAGGACTTCTTAAGCTTTTTAATTGATCATTAAATTTTGCATTTTTTTTAATAATTAAAGTACTTTGAATTTGAATTTTTTGACGCTAGCATCACATTTGCCTGTAGCATTTGTAGTTTGGGCCATGAAAGTGGGTGGCAGATGGACAGACTGAACGATTACAATACATTTTACATTATAAACATAGTGTGGAAGCAAAAATCAGTCAAGTGTATACAAGTCAAGACTGCTACCACTAATTAAGAAGTTGTTTAAAAATTCGAGTATTTAATGAAGAGTTATTGTTCGTAGAAAAAGATTGCATCAAAGTAAACTTCATTGAACTAAGTTGTCCTAATTGACAAGGCAAATCACAAAATTAGAATTTTTAAATCAGTTAAATTATTTTTTTTAAACTTGTGGACTTCAATCAGCATTTTTCATCCTGATGTCAACTTTAATTGCAGTTGTAGCAGGGACAATTTCTAGATATAGGTAGCTTTAATACTTCGTCACTTAAGTTCCCACATGTGCTATCTCACTTTGCACAATGGTAGAAATTTACTGTAAGGTAACACTTGGTGAACTTTCCAAAATCGAGCCAAAAGATGGCCGAAAACCCAACCAGAATGAGCAAAAAACGGTCAGATAGGGTTGCCGGAAAACATCATTGTTGTGAAGTCAAAGTCGGACAGTTGCCACAAAAAATTATTAATCGCCAAATACAAAAAAGTTGCTCCAAGGGTTAATATACCGTAAATCTGATACTTGCACAACAATGAGATAGCACATGTGGGAACTTAAGTGACAACTTAATTTATGTTGCTCTACAGTTAAGAGCTAAAGTCAAAACTCCTAGTGTTAAAAAAAGTACCTAAATTAAATATCACTACAGACATTTGCACCTTGATCAGATTCTAAATGTTTTATAAAGGAAGTTTCAGTCTAAAAACACCTTTTTTTAAGACACAGGTATACAAGTAAAATTAAGCATACATACATTAAAGTACCAAAGTGCTGTGCATTAAAGTACTGTGTTTTTAACCATGGTAAAATGGTTTTTCAGCTTTTCTTCATTGTTAAAGTGGTTAAAAACACGGCCGGTAACCTTCTATGAAGAAAGAATATAAGAATTTGTACCACGCTATGAATAGTGCCTACAAAATTTCCAAAGCAATGTAGAAAAGTAGTTTAAGAGTTGTAGATTTTGGTACAATAAATTTGTTTCGGGATCTGTACATGGTTTGTATATAACAACGGAACTAACTTTGTGGATATACCTCGTATAACATTAAGATTTATTGGCAATTCAGGGAACCGAACACACATATAGTGTAATGAGCTGTCGTTGTGTTGCAACCAAGTAAGACTTTCAATTCATTAATATATTGGGGATAGATAAAAACGTAGCAGAGAGATAAACTTGAAAAACCATTTTAATGATGATTACTCCATGCAGTTTTGATAAATAAAAGTTATTGTTTTATATTTGACATAGAAGAACTTAATAGTAAGGGCTTAGTGGCTGAGAAGTTATAGTGTCTGCCTCGTAAGCCCGCGATCATGGGTTCGAGCCTCGGCTGAGTAGTCGGATTTTTTGGATGGGAAAATCTTAGGCACACTTGTCATATGATTATGTGGCATGTAAAAGATCCCCGGAGGGCCAATTTGGCATGGTTTCTCTCGGCAAAATTAAATCTCGATGTACTTCAACATCCACTGAGAGCTCAGATTCATTGTAATCTGTCATAGTCATTACAAATATTACACTTCTGCAATCCCTGTTTGAAACCTACAATTTTTAGGTCTCAAACAGGGATAGGTTGGATATAGATGATTAGAGCAGGGATTCCCAACCGGTGGTACGTGGGAATATTTCAGGTGGTACACGAGAGTAATGTGAGCAACATGATGTTAAAAATAGCTTCTGTACGTATGCGTAGTGAGCACGCAAACATATTAATCATTATTTTAAACATTAACATTATTTTAAAGAAAGCATCTTTAATTTCCTTCTGGATTGGATTTTGCTGAGTTTATACTATTTTTATTTGCATGTTTTTAGACACGTGGGTAATAAACAAAACTGTAATTTAATACCATTTTACTCTTTTTATTTCTCCTTTATTATAAGCATGTCATAAATAAACAAATATCTAACCATTAAATACAAAGTTTTCTCAGGAATTTTACTCAGAAAACCTTTGATCACTTTCAGAAGAGTAAATATTATGCGTTTATTAAAATATTTAGGTCTGGTGGTACGTCAAAATTTCTCAAAAAGTCAAGTGGTACGCAGGTGCAAAAAGGTTGGGAACCCCTAGATTAGAGGATAGGTTTTTCTCTCAGAAATGAAAATTTGTGGCTTTTTCTTAACATTTCCAGTACAAAAAAATCCAGGAAGAGCGGCATTAGAAAAAAACGGAAATGTAACAATTACAGTTACTTTCCAAGAAAGCTAACGGTGTTACCAAAAAAGTAACTGTTAATGTAACTGTAATGGTGTTACAAATCGCACTGTACTCGGAAAAAGCGACTTATGGTGCAAAATGCTATAATATTCAAAATTTAAATATCTAGTGATAAAAGCAAAAATTGAATCAATTATTAGAATACCATACCTAGTTGGAAATCAGTAAGCGAATTGTTATTTTTTCTGTCATAAAATGCAATGGAAAAAACAAACTTCAGACTATTTTTCTGAAGAACTAGCGTTTTTGTGATAGGTTTATCTTCCGCCTACAGTGCGAAATGTTGTGTTACTCCAGCCCTGTTTGAAACCTACAACTTTTAGGTCTCAAACAGGGATAGGTTTGTTCGATGATAGGATTCTCACTCAAAAATGAGAATTTCTGGCTTTTTCTTAACATTTCCAGATGGGTAGTAGAGCAGACACTCTGTTAATTGTACTTTCAAACTTCCCTACCTGTGTCGAGAATTTGTCAGGACTTCCTGGGCGGGGGAGGAGGGGCTATGGTGGGGGGTGGTCCGATATTGAAACCTCCCGACAGGGGGACCACTAGGGGTTTATCTTTTAGGGGGATGTTTTCGTACAATTGCAACGGCTCGTCCGGCGGTCTAGACAGAAAACAAAACTTCTCTAGTTACAAGAAAACACAAAATAAAACTCTGACGGCTTCAAAACATATAAGAAACAAACATAGAAAAATAACAAACATAAAATATAAGAACAAAAACGACATGCAGGGAGAGACTCTTTTGCAGAAATTTTGTTTGGTTATTGGTTTGTACTCATTTAAATATGAATGACAAATCTAAAAAGCTTAATACAAAGAAACTAAACACTGAACTAAAACTTTTGCCAGAAAAAAATAAGACTTAAAATATGTGTGTCAATTACAACAATTTAAAGAAGATAAGGTAATGTATATTTAATTTATATCAAGTGTATTTATTTATTATGAAAGTTAAAACATATGTTTAAGTATCAAACTTATTTAAACTAGTAGATAATTTAGCTGTCAATTTTATCTCATTTTTTTTGTTTAATAAAATTTCTGCAAAAGGACTTCTCATTATTTAAAACAATGAACATAATAATAAACAGATAAGGAACATTATATAAATGTAATTTTGAAAAAATTAAAAAGAACAAAGCATAATAAAAAAACTTTTTATTGTCCTTAAATATTTATCTTATTTTTAATATAAAGGACTTAATTTGCAATTAAGTTTCATGAAATTAATTGAAGAAATAAATATAATATATACATTAATACAAAATCATAAATATAAGTATGTGTATATAACAACTTAACAAGAAAAACATGCAAACAATTTGGGATGAGCCTCCTGGACTAAATTTTTAATTAATATTACAATGCAAATCTGATAAATTTTATTATATATTTTTTATAGTTATTATAGCCTCTTCACTCCTAAAAAAATTCCTATATTATTTAACACAGTTTTCAAAACTTGAAATACCTCAAACTCAAGATTATTGTAACAAGCTTCTAATTCCAACTCAAACCCTTCCCGCCAAAACCCAACAGCAAAATCTCCATTCCAACCCAACTGAAAAACCAAAAGATCCAATTCTCACTCCTAGAAGAGTACCTTGGCACTACCCCATTAGGACTGAGCCCAGGTGGTTTGAGGTTCTCACATGAAGTCCTCGTCACGATGGGTGGCGTTTGTGCGTCAGTATTCCACAAAGAGTTAGGGGGCGTTCTTAAATTACATGTTGCGTTTAGGGGGGCTTGTCCAATATAAAATATTTTATAACCACAAAAAAAATCAATTCCAGTAAACTGTGTTTCTCAACTTAAACCTACCAAAGTCTTACATGATCTTACATGAGTCTTTTAATTATCTGGGCTTTCTCAACCATACTTCAAAATGTTTTAGTTTTTTAACAAAAAATTTCAAAACTTCTCCAAAAAAAAAAAAAAAGAAATCAAATAAAAAAAATATGAATCTTCAAAAATATCACACAATCTCACCAAGGGTAAAAAAAAAATCATCAAAAATGCATCACATGATCAACGGACGCCCCCCTAAAGATCATACAAAACCTCAAACTCCTCCCAATCTGTATTATTGTAACAAGATTGATCCAACTCAAGTCCATCGCAAACCCTCCCGACGAAACCCAACAGCAGGATGGCAATTCCGACCCAGCTGAAAAACCAAGCGATCCAAACCCAACTCTCGTTGTACCTTGGTACCACCCCGTTGGGACTGATCCTAGGTGGCACGGGTGGCTTGAGGTTCTCGCAGGAAGTCCTCGTGACTATCGGTGTCGTTTGTATGTCAGTATTCCTCAGAGTGTTAGGGGACGTTTATAAATTACATGTTGCGTTTAAGGGTGGGGGGACTCGTCCAATATCACATATTTTTATTTTATCACCGCAAAAAAAAATCCATTCCGGTACAATGTATTTCTGAACTTAAACTTGACAAAATCTTACATGATAACAGTCCTGAAATCTTTATTTAAATAAATATTTAAAATCCTCATTAATCGTGGCTTTCCAAATCATATTTCAAGAGGTTGGAGATAAAAAAAAAACTATTCAAAAGTTCACCAAGTAAGAAATCAAATAATAAATTAAAAATTTCAAATATCACAAAATTTCTTTAAGGGGGACAAAAAAAATCATCAAAATCGCATCACATGATTATTGGACGCCCCCCTAAGGATCATGCAAACCCTCAAACTCTTCCCAATCTGGATTATTGTAACAAGATTGATCCAACTCAAGTCCATCGCAAACCCTACCCACGAAACCCAACAGCAGGATGGCCATTCCGACCCAGCTGAAAAACCAAGCGATCCAAACCCAACTCTCAGTGTACCTTGGTACCACCCCGTCGGGACTGATCCTAGGTGGCACGGGTGGCTTGAGGGTTCTCACACGAAGTTCTTGTCACTATGGGTGGCGTTTATATGTCAGTATCCCTCAGATAGTTAAGGGGGCATTCATAAATTATATGTTGCGTTTAGGAGAACTTGTCCAATATCACATATTTTTATCCCCGCAAAAAAAAAATCAATTCCAGTAAACTGTGTTTCTCAACTTAAACTGGCCAAAGTCTTACGTGATAATATTTATCGGGGCTTTCCCAAACATACTTCAAAATGTTCTAGATTTTTAACAAATTTTTTCAAAACTTCACCAAAAAAGAAAAAAAATACGAATTTTCAAAAATATCACACAATCTCAGCGAGGGTAAAAAAACCATCAAAACCGCATCACATAATCAATGGACGCCCCCTCTAAGGAAATACCTCAAACTCCTCCCAATCAACAACACAACAAGCTTCCAATTCCAATTCAAATCCATCGCAAACCCTCCCGACGAAACCCAACAGCAGGATGGCCATTCCGACCCAGCTGAAAAACCAAGCGATCCAAACCCAACTCTCGTTGTACCTTGGTACCACCCCGTCGGGACTGATCCTAGGTGGCACGGGTGGCTTGAGGGTTCTCGCACGAAGTCCTCGTGACTATCGGTGTCGTTTGTATGTCAGTATTCCTCAGAGTGTTAGGGGGCATTCATAAATTACATGTTGCATTTATGAGGACTTGTTAAACATCGTATTTTATCGCCGCAAAAAAAAATCAATCCCAGTAAACTGTGTTTCTCAACTTAAACTTGGCAAAGTCTTACTTGATAATATTTACCGAGGCTTTCCCAACCATACTTCAAAATGTTCTACGTTTAAAAAAACTATTCAAAACTTCATTAAGAAAAATCAAATAAAAAAATACAAATTTTTAAATATCACAAAATCTCTTTAAGGGGGACAAAAAAAATCATCAAAACCACATCACATGATTAATGGACGCCCCCCTAAGGATCATACAAACCCTCAAACTCCTCCCAATCTGGATTATTGTAACAAGATTGATCCAACTCAAATCCATCGCAAACCCTCCCGACGAAACCCAACAACAGGATGGCCATTCCGACCTAGCTGAAAAACCAAGCGATCCAAACCCAACTCTCCGTGTACCTTGGTACCACCCCGTCGGGACTGATCCTAGGTGGCACGGGTGGCTTGAGGTTCTCGCAGGAAGTCCTTGTTACTATCGGTGGCGTTTATATGTCTGTATCCCTCAGCTAGTTAAGCGGCGTTCGTAAATTACTGTGTTAAGGGGGGCTTGTCCAATATCACATATTTTTATTTTATCACCGTAAAAAAAACCATTCCCGTACAATGTATTTCTGAACTTAAACTTGACAAAATCTTACATGATAACAATCCTGAAATCTTTATTTAAATAAATATTTAAAATCCTCATTAATCGTGGCTTTCCAAACCATATTTCAAGAGGTTGGAGATTAAAAAAAAACGATTCAAAAGTTCACCAAATAAGAAATCAAATAAAAAAACTAAAAATTTCAAATATCACAAAATCTCACCGAGGGGGTTAAAAAAATCATTGAAAACACTTCACATTATTAATGGATGCCCCCCTAAGGAAATACCTCAAACTCCTCCCAATCTGGATTATTGTAACAAGACTGATCCAACTCAAATCCATTGCAAACCCTCCCGACGAAACCCAACTCTCAGTGTACCTTGGTACCACCCCGTCGGGACTGATCCTAGGTGGCACGGGTGGCTTGAGGTTCTCGCACGAAGTCCTTGTTACTATTGGTGGCATTTATATGTTTGTATCCCTCAGAGAGTTAAGGGGGCATTCATAAATTACATGTTGCATTTAGAAAGCCTTGTTTAATATCACATATTTTATCACCACCACAAAAAAATCAATTCCTGTAAAATGTGTTTCTCAACTGGGCAAAGTCTGATTATATTTAAAGGGGCTTTCCCAACCATACTTCAAAATAACTAGAATTTAAACTAGATTTTTTAACTAGATTTTAAAAAAAATATTCAAAAATTAAAAACAGTTTAACAAAATATATATATAGCATATTTAATCTAACATCATATTTAGTTAACTATTTTTAAAAAATACGAATTTTTCAAAAATATCACACAATCTCACCGAGGGTAAAAAACCATCAAAACCGCATCACATGATTAATGGACGCCCCCCTAAGGAAATACCTCAAACTCCTTCCAATCGACATCGCAACAAGCTTGTAATTCCAACTCAAATCCATCGCAAACCCTCCCGACGAAACCCAACAGCAGGATGGCCATCCCGACCCAGCTGAAAAACCAAGCGATCCAAACCCAACTCTCGTTGTACTTTGGTACCACCCCGTCGGGACTGATCCTAGGTGGCACGGGTGGCTTGAGGTTCTCGCAGGAAGTCCTCGTGACTATCGGTGGCGTTTATATGTCTGTATCCCTCAGCTAGTTAAGGGGGCATTCATAAATTACATGTTGCATTTTGGGAGACTTGTTAAATATCACATTTTATCACTGCAAAAAAATCAATTCCAGTAAACTGTTTTTCAACTTAAACTTGGCAAAGTCTTACATGATAATATTTACGGAGGCTTTCCCAACCATACTTCAAAATGTTTTAGATTTTTAACAAAATTTTTCAAAACTTCATAAAAAAAAGAAATCAAAAATAAAAAAATACAATTTTTTAAATATCACAAAATCTCTTTAAGGGGGACAAAAAAAAAATCATAAAAATCGCATCACATGATCAATGGACGCCCCCTAAAGATCACACAAACCCTCAAACTCCTCCCAGTCTGGATTATTGTAACAAGACTGATCCAACTCAAGTCCATCGCAAACCCTCCCGACAAAACCCAACAGCAGGATGGCCATTCCGACCCAGCTGAAAAACCAAGCGATCCAAACCCAACTCTCGTTGTACCTTGGTACCACCCCGTCGGGACTGATCCTAGGTGGCACGGGTGGCTTGAGGTTCTCGCACGAAGTCCTCGTGACTATCGGTGGCATGGTCGGTGTTGGAGGGCTCAGGGTGATTGGGCAGAGCACAGAGTTGGAGAGGACTTTTAAAGGTTCCGTCGCGCCCGCTGCTTCGGCGGTGTATTTGATGTTGGTGTATTCTCGGCCCAGCTGGATGCTTTTCTGTCGGGGGAAAGGGTAGGTTTGTTAGGAAGTTATCGCTTGATAGATATATATGGTAGATAATCTCAGGTAAATAAAACTAAGACAATAATAAAATAGAACTAAGACATGACAACTACAATATACACTGCTCACAACAATTAGGGGAGCGCAGGGTTTAAACTCTTTTACCTCCAATGATTCCATTCATAACCATCAGCTAGCAATTTTTTTTCTGACTAAGTTCAGGTCGCCCTTATGTATCGTTAGATGAAAGATCATCTCTTTTGAAGAATTAAATAATTCTTGTTTTAATAAAATAAAAATATGAAAAACATGGTTAATTAAAATTTACTATGAAACAATTTTAGCAAATAAATTGACCTTAAATTCTTTATGCATGCAAATTAGATGTTTAAAAATTGATTTAAACTATCTTTAACAAATAAAGTTTAAAAAAAGGTATTGTTATAATTTATTAAAAAGTAACGATTCCAATTTTTTTCCCTTAAAAATTTTAGTTAAAAATTTTTAAATTTTCCCGCCTGATTTTTACCATTTCATTATGTATGCAAAATAAATTTGTGCAATAGATTCATTATGCATGCATAATGAATCTATTGCACAAATTTTAGATTTTGATAATAAAAATAAAACGTTGAAACCGAAAGGTAAAAAAAAGTATGCAAGGTGCTCCCCTAATTGTTTTGAGCAGTGTATTATTACTTATTATTACAGTCAAATCACCTTAACCTGAGGATGAGGGAAAAGACATCAAACTAGTTTTACAAAGATTTCATGAGTAAAATTTTTTACTTATAGAGCTTTAGGGTGAATGAACTCAGTCATCAAACCTAAGTGCTGTGTGTTAATCCAATGAAAAAAAATTCTAAGCCAGATTACTTCCGCAGTATTGAATATTTTATGAGCGGTTTTTTATATGAAAAATCTAGCTGGCTTACAGGGCTCTAAACAACACTTTTTGAAATTGTTCGAATATTTTGTTTTAAAATTATTTATTGAACTTTAAACCATTCAAACTAACTTCTAAAAGTCAGATTATACAGCCTTAATACAGCTGCAATTATCACATAAAAAATGTCAGTAAAAATATTAAATACAGATGGGGGAATGTGGCCAAGAAATTTAATTTTTTTCCATTACATTAACACAGACACTTCGGTTTGGAGACCTGCTCCTACCTTAAAATTGTCAGTTAGTCTTATAGAGCTAATGTATAAATTTTGACAACTTTTGCAAATGTGTAAATTTATTACCTTGCCATGTAAACATTTTTTCAGCTACCACATAGGTGTAAGAATTTCATTCAAAACAGCAAAAAGTTAGTTATTTGAAAAACAAGTAACACCCTGTTATTTAATAAATAATTGATGAAGTTTAAAAAAATAGTTTCAACACTTTCAGAATATTTTGAGATATTTTTTTAACTTTGGGACTGACCAAATAACCTTTAAAAGATTGATTATTTTAATAACTTTAAAAAACAAAGGTGACATTGGTAACAGTTTAAAAATCTGCCAACTTTTAACTTGAAGGTTATTAGATAAAGGCATCTGAATTTTTGTAATACATAAAAAACATCAAAAATGTAGTCAAGCTTGAAAATAAAAATTGAAAAAAGTTCAATTAATCAGTGCCTTTTAAGTTAAACTACATAATGTGTGGAATTTAACTTGAAAAGCACAAGTGATTGTTAAATGCAAGTAAACAAAAATATATGCACCCAAATACCTGCTCTGCTTGTATTCTCTGCTGCAAGGTGTCAATGTAATGTTGCACGGCTAAATATACAAATTTGTACTGTGCCTCCGTTTGCACCATACCAGAGCGTTGAGATCGGACCATCTGAATGCTCCTCTGAATATCAATTTCAGAATCGAGACCTGAAAGTAATTAAATTTTATGTTAACCTACTGAGGGATAAGCAGATTCAATGAAGCGTAAACTTGTTTTCATTGCATTAAAATAAAACTTAAAATTTATTTTCTTCAACTTTTTTAATTAGACTTCAGTAAGTAGCAGGTAGTTATAAATGATTCCTCCATACTTGAAATTTATTGAAAATTAAGATTTTTTTTAAACTAGGCGTGTTGCAGAAAAACCTTGCAGCTAGTTGACAAGTTTAAATGATGTTATACTTCAAAAGGTCAATGTAATTATGACTTACAATGTACAATGTATTATAGAAAAAGTTATTTTGAAAAAATAACATCAAGACACCCACGCTTTCGCCCCAAACTAGAATATATTATGAAGCATTGAAATGTAGTTGAAAAAATTTTGGTCCTGATATAAAACTTGGAAAAAGCAAAGGAATTTTTTTTTCGTTTTTTGAATTTAAAAAATAAATATTAATAAGCACCTAAAGTAAAAAAAAAAGCATTTTTACAAACACAAACTAAAAATAAGAACCTTAAAGGATCCTTAAAATAGAAAACTAAAAATAAGCACGTTTAAGCACCGCTACACACATTGACATTGGATTATTTAAACATGCAGTATATTAAAAATAGATTGCTAAAAGAAAAAGCTAAACGGCTAATCATCAAATTTTACAGTCCACTATTTATTATACGAATAAAGCTCTTTACGATTCATAGTTTTGGAGCAGTGTTTGTAGTTATGAATCTTTACGAATGTTATTGGAAATAAAAACCTTACAAACATTATTACGCTCAACTTTGAGATAAGTGGATAGATATTTTATATAAGTCATTACTAACTTTTAAGATAGTAAGTACAGCTGCATTTATAAATAGGCTAAAGTCAATAAAAGCCTCAAATTTTGAAGAGGCAGCAATTTATTCAAAAGCTTAAATTCATTTGTGTTTGGCTATGTCCACACTACAACAATAAAAACTGACAAGAAATGTGAGTGCATGGAAATGTATAGACAATTTGTACCGTTCGAGGTAGGTGCGCTCATGCATGTACAAATTGTATATGCATTTAAATGCGCTCGCATTCCCTGTCAGTTTTTATTGGTGTGGACATAGCATTTGAAAAATATGAAAATGCCAATAAAATCTATATTTTTGTTGCATAAAACAAATATATCAAGCAACTAACTATACTATAGAGATGGGACAAATTAACGTTAACATTTCACCAGCAATCTCTAAAATGCCCTGTTTAAAAAAAGGTATTGAATGTTCCATGTTTTTCTTATGAATAAGTATGTATCAAGGTTTCTTTTTCATTGGATTCTTTAATCCCATGTTATAAAATAGATATTCAACGAAATTTAAAAAAAATTACCTTGTCTCTTTATGAGATCAACTATCATGTCAATAACTATAAAAGTTCCTGTTCTTCCAATGCCAGCACTAAAATAATAATAAAAAAATTATTTTTTAAATATTAAGACATATATACTGCATAGTTTTGCACTCTAATATTAATTTGGTACAAATATACAATAGTTAAAAATAAAGTTGAGGGGATTAAATGCTCATTAGTGGTTCTGACATTCTCTGTCGTTAACTTAGTTTTAGCAGACTATTTTGCAAAATTAAGTTTGGATCACTTCCTTTTTGATAAGCATTCTCTAACTAATCTACATAGTTGTTGTTCCTTTTCTATGTTACAAGAAAAGCTGGAAAAAATTTTGCTGTAAACTTTAAAGTTAAATAATAAATAACATGTCAGAAGACTCATAAGTAGCATCCACAATTAAGCAAAATAATGCTTTACAGTGAATTAAAATAATTTTCAAAAACAATATCAAGCATTTTGCTTGGGATTACAAATATCAAAGCACACCAATAAGTTCGGAAACCAATTGGAGATGCTAATCATAAGAAACTCAATCTAATTTCTTTATAGGTTTAACATTCAGTTTCATTTTTGTTTAGTTGTCAGTTTTGTAACATTAGGGTTTTAGAGTTATTTTTTTTTCAGAAATTCATATCACCTTAAAGGAAAAAAAGCAAAGTTTCTCTTAAAATAATAAAATATTAACTCCATCAAAGGTTCAAAGTAGATTTTCATACTGATGTCTTAATAAAACTTCAATTAAGTACTTCACTGTTCCGTTTAAGATAAAATGATAAACACCAATATAAGAATCTAAAGTTTTTCTTCTTCATAAAATCAAAACTAAATTAAAAAAAAGTTATTGGGAAGGGCATTTGAAATTAATTCATATTGCTGACCTGCAATGAACAACTATGGGCCCCGCGTTAGAAACCGACTCCTGCCGATGATTGACGTCATGCAAGAAATTCAGGACACAGCCAGGATCAGATGGTACGCCATGATCAGGCCAGGCGGTGAAGTGGTAGTGGTAAATGGTGCGTGTTTCATTCTGGAAAAGAAATATTTTTTTTAGAAATTGAACACACACTTTTGGTTTAAAAAATCAAGGACTATTTAAGGACTTTTCAAGGATACATTTCTCCATTTTAAAGGACTGTATATTCGAACATACAACACCTAAATTGCACGATAGTTTTTAAAAATTCATTTAGAAAACGACTAAGAGGTCTCTAACTTTTAAATGAATCTAAATATGTTATAAGATAACCATTTAGTTATTAAAAAATCAACCAAAGATCACTTGCTCTGCCTTCTTGTATTATACAAACAATAAATAAAAAATATATATAATCGAAACTGATTCACACTGAATAAGTGTTTTAATGAATCCAAAATTAACAGTTGCAACGCAAATTCGTCAGCCCACAAAATTGAGGACTTTTTAAGGTGGATAATCTTTTTCAAGCCTGTGAGCATAAACCCTTTAATCCTATGAATGATATGCAAATGGGTAAAAGTGCAAACTGGTTTTAACAAAACACGTTAATTTTTATCATGTATCTGGGAAATTCCACCTGCATGCTAAAAAGTAAAAAGCGTGTTCTGCTAATTCCCAACCTTAATTAGGTATCCTTGTAGCTTATTTATTAGCTTATTTTGCTACATTCATCTTTACTGCTCAATAAACAGTCGAACCTCGTCAATGTGAACTCGCTTAACACGAAAATTCGCTTAAGATGAACTGAAAGCATTTCCAGGTCTATAAAGCTTTGGTCTAATGTTAAAAAATATCTTAACATAAAATCGCTTTAGACTAAATCCTGCTTAACCAAACTAAAACTAATTGAGGATTTGACTTTTTTTCTTAGTGATTAAAGGTAACAAAGAATAAATGAAGCAAAACATTAAAAAAAGACAGAAAGTGAACTCATTATAAAAATAAATTGTCTTCTACTTCTGGGAAAAACACAAGATCTCCCATGATTCATCACTTTTAATCCAATTTCTGGCCCTCAAAAATTTAAATTAATTTTCTATAGTATGTACTAGTCCAAATGAACTTTATTAATTGAATTACTAATTCAATGAATCTGTGCCAAATTGTAAAATTAGAATAATTTTTTAGTTATTTTTTTTTTAAAACTATTTAACGGTTCAATGTTTAAAAAAAGTTCTCAACTGTTAGCGTGAAATATTTCAGTGATCCCTTCCAATTCGCTTTAACAGAGTTTGACAGTAAATCCTTTAATTCCCCAAGTACTGCAATTTACAGCATAATCTAGTTGTGAAGTTTAACGAGGCTGTTTTAATGATAATTTCACAGTTGAAAATTTAATTATTCAAAGAAATCTAGTCAGGCTATCTCTAAGGGATAATATGCAAACAGGTAAAAGTGCCAACTGATTTTAGCAACACAAGTTTAAAATTTATAAAAAAAATTAATTACATTCATAACATAAATTTTTATGGTAAATTTATTCAAGAAGGACTTAACATCTGTTTCAGAGGAAACTAAAATACAGGACATCTTACATATCCGGGAAATTCAATCTGCATGCTAAAAGTTAAAAGCATATACTGCTAATTTACAACATATGAATTGTGTATTCCTTGTCTTTTGCAATGTATTATGTTTTGAGGTTGTTTTTTGTGAGTCAGAGAAGCTAAAAAACTTATTTTACAGATTTTGATATGCTGATCTCGGGTTTTGGATATAATATGAACAAAAATTCTATAGTTTTAAACAATGTTAAAAAAAACTTACAACATTTATAAACTAATAAAAATATGTATACTTACACAATCTTCCTTCTTCAAAGAAAACTCTCTTAGTATATAATCTGTAGTGGAAGATTCTCCTAAATTTTTTAAACTAAATATTCCCACTTCTTTGGTCTGGTTTTCATCTGGCCAGTATCTTGCACATTTGTTCTGGTAATAAAAGAAATTGTATTAATAATAAATTTAAAATTCTATATTAACAAAAAAGTTGTTAAAAAAGACATCATGGAGATTTAATTAAAAGCCATTTTAATTATCATCTAAGTATCAAACACAATAAAAGAGGATGTTCTAGACAGATGTTCAGAGT